>OOFC01010997.1:16323-43288 GCA_900323345.1 Pseudochromis fuscus
AACTTTTAGGTTTTTTTTTTTTTTTAAAACAAAAAAAAAAAAAAATTTTTTTTTTTTTTTTTTTTTTTTTTGGTATCAGCTCAGTCTCTTTTTATCTCCC
The DNA here is from genome assembly GCA_900323345.1 of Pseudochromis fuscus. Taxonomy (NCBI): domain Eukaryota; kingdom Metazoa; phylum Chordata; class Actinopteri; family Pseudochromidae; genus Pseudochromis; species Pseudochromis fuscus. Next base: position 16,424 of record OOFC01010997.1, read on the forward strand.
CTCTTCTCTTGCTCCATCTTCATCCCAATTTTTTCCCCCTCATTTCCTTATCGCTCACTTTGCCTTTACATCCACCTGTTTTTGTCCTTCATCGCTCTTCTTTTCTCTCCCTCTGTCTCCTCTGATGTCTGTCTCTTTCCCTCGCTGCCTTTGTCGCTGTTTTAGTTGAGGGCTGTCAGCAGCGGCAGGTCTGAGCTGTGCAGTCATTTGTCACACCACTGAGGGGAAGAAACATCTTTTATTGATGCTGCCCCCTCCTCTCTCTTTTTGTGTCTCACCGTCTCAGGCCATTTGGTTTTTGCCCTCTTCACAACTGTTGTCCCTGCTGTTCTTTTTTTTTCCCCCTCTTTCATTTTGCGTAAAATCTCCCTTTGGCCATTTTTTTTCTCTTTTTTCAAGAGGGCTCAGTTTCCTTAAATGTCAGCCTGTTGTTCTACACGAAGTGGCAACCGTCGATTATATTTAGCTTAGTCGCTGCTGGTCAAACGGTCACAGCTACAAGATACTGATTTAACTTTATGGTTGACGGTGTTATTATTATGAAGCAGGACTTAAGCTGGCTCGAATGTAGCCTGGGTTTTAGGTCCATGGATTTTGAACTGTGTTTGATGAGCTATTGTTTATCACACATGAAATTCAGGTCAATAAACATAAATCACTCTGCAGGGGCTATTAGGATGACAGACATTGAAAAATGACCAGACCCCCCCTCCCCTCTCTAAAAAATATTCACATCATATCAATCAGTGTTTTCATTCCCACTTTGTTACATGTACTGTGACATTTAAAAAGCTGGATGGAAAGAAAAAGAGGGAAAACAACTACTGGTATTTGTGTGTTAATATCTTGACCACACATGGATGGATAGATGGATAGCCTTTCTGTTTGCTGCTGTAGATGCTACAAAAATCTACATTAGAAAACCTCTTTATTTACATCTTACTGGGCTGCACCTAATCATAATAATAATTTAATTACTTTTAAATTTACTGTCAGATTTTTGCTTAAGAAATAACTAAAACAATTGCTACATTATCAAAATAATTGCTCATCAATTTTCAGTTGAGGTACTAATTATTAATTGAGTTGCCATTTAAAGTGCACCTTCATTTAACAGTGGCACATGATTTGATATCGGCACTTTTTGGTTAATTATACATCAGCATGTGTTCTCCAACAAAAGACTAATTGTGTTTTGGTTTCTGCTCATTTCTCAGATAACGCCACAGGCAAGACCTACATTATGATGGAGGCCAGGCTGGGAGCTTTGTTTAAGTCGGAGAGCGAATACACTCTTCTGGAGAAGTGAGTATCCTAGATGTAAAAAAAAAAAAATACATGAAAAGTACAAATGACTAATAGTCTAAATGTAGATGCTTCGGCCTGTAGGCACCAAAGTACATCAGTTGTTTTGCTGAGTGCTGGGGGAAAAAATTTCCCCAAAATGAATATACTGCACCAAACAGTGGAACGATACAGTCTTAGTTTTAGTTAGTGTTACTGTGAAATCAGGAGAATATACAGAGTGTACACAAAATACCATTAACACTTGACTGGGTGTCCACTCCACCAGGTGGTCTTTTTTTTAATTTTTCTTTTGACAGTTTTGTCACTTTTGGTAATTGTTAACTGTAGCATGAGTTATATTAGGTGCACACACTGTACATAGAAATGGACTAAGCCATGGATGTTTATGTGTAATGATGGATATTAATAATAACTGATCAAATATAACCTTGATATTTTATACTTAGATCACTGGTACTTATAAAATTCAAACCCAGCAGCGGCCTTTTAGCAAGTGTCAGATTTCTATTTCACATTTACTGTGAGAGGTTTTCTCTCGGGGTTTAAATTGTCTTCCAGAGTTTGGAAACATGGATAAAGTTACTGACAGCAGAATTTAGCAGCAGTGTCTCCCACTAGCAGAGTGTTAAATGGGGGGAAAAATTCCCAATTTTCAGTTTGGTGGGTGGTTCTGGAGCAAAGGGAAAGACCAGAGTGTACTGTAACCCCATGAAGCACATTTCTAGACATGATTCATCCACACTCATCCCATGTATTGGACAAATTAACTGGCAGTAAAGAAGCCATGTTGACAAATGTTGCGCCCTGGATGCAGCCTCTACATCTTCTGCAAGGACAAAGCCTCCACACGCAGGGACACAGATGTCTGTATTTGAACGTCCATTACAAAAACAGTGCGTTACGACGGACTGAGCTGCCAATACAATCGTAACTCTTAAATGGAAATCTCTAGAGAATCTGAGGCAACTAAAAACATTCAACAGTGAGGTGGTGGAAGAGAAATCATAGGGCGCCATAGATAGTTACTGGCCAGTGTAGGGTTAAAAAATATATATTAAACACATATGTTGACTGAAAGGAGCATTTATTTAACATTTAACACGTAGATTTATTTATCTGTCATACTGATATTGGCCCTCATCACAAATATCAACCAGTCTATTGTTACGTAACATAACATGATGTCACATTATGTAGCAGAACTTAACATTTTCCATAAGACTTATTAAAAGTTTTTCAACATAGAAACCTGCTGTATAAAGGGTTAAAGCTGTAAAGTGGGAGATTTTATGATCATAAAATCAAAACAACAACAACAGAAACAAATGTATGTAAATCGTAGACTGTTTATAGAAATGGACGAAGCAACCAGGTCTCAAAGTTGAAGCCACCGTGAAAGTGCAACAACGGGTCCTTGTTGGTTTAATTGACAAGACCTGAACTTGAGTCTCACACACATTGGACAGTGTCCTCGGGTTCAAGAGTCGGACCCGCCTCCTCACTCCTCCCTTCATATCCAAATATGGTCTCTTCTGGTTCCAGAAAACCAACAGGTGACATCACATCAGCTTTGTCCATCCTATAAGCAGCCTGTGATGTAAATGCTGTTTTTTCATTTTACAGTACAGATTTATTTTACTCTACAGATCAGCACAATATGACACGAGATTACTCTCACTGAAATAATAAAAAATAGAGTAATAAAAAAAATAATAGATGCATCATGTAATTTGCTATACACTGACCCACTTACAAAAACACTTTTGATATTTAAGTATTAATTTCCTATGTTCATACTCACTAAAAGAAGCTTTGTTCTTTACTGCCTCATCTAACATTTGATTATTTATTTATGTCAAACTCCAGCTAAAATATTTTTAGGAGAATACTGACCAAAAAAAAAAAAAAAAAGTTCAATCTATATTTTATTCTTTTGAAGCAGCTTTGCATGAGCCTAAGTGGTGAAACTCAGGGCAAAGACGCTGCTTAAATCACTCTGCGTGCTCCTAAAGCTTAAAGACTATTACATAAAGCCTAAAGCTGAAGCTTTGAGTTCTAACTGAAGGTGACTCAGACGAGTGCATCAACATTGTTCAGCTCTTTTCTTCTCTCATCTGGATTTTTGGCAGCCGGTCAGTCGGAAGATACTGTTTAGAGAGATTTTCGTGATGAAATCAAACTGGTGAACTGAATTTAAGACGTGACAGGAATATGTCCGCCCCACACCCAGTGGGAATGACACCCTTGTAGCATCGCATTAGGACACGTCTTTGGTCAGCGTTTCCTTTATTTTCAGACCGGCCTGTATGTTGTCAGAGGAAGTTTTCTGCCAGTTTGTCTCTGTAGGGAAGGTGAATTACAGATACTGAGGGGAGGTTTTTAAATGTGTTTTATGTGTCTCTAGATTTCCTGGCAAGACGCTGAAAGGGAAAAAATACAAGCCTCTTTTCCAATACTTTGCCAAGGTTTGTAGACTTTTGTTCCCAGCTGTTTCACAGTTTTACACATTGTTTGTCACAAGTGGAGACAGACCAATGTCTCACTTTAATTACTTGTCTGACTGCAAATTAGAATCTCTCTTTACATGTAAATGAATCTCTAAATCTGCCTCTTCATCTCTCTTACTGTCTGTGGCTGGACCTCATCCGATTCTCCTCGTTTGACTTCAGTGTGGGGAGAAAGGAGCATTTCAGGTGGTGCTGGATAACTACGTCAAGGAGGAAGAGGGCACAGGAGTGGTCCATCAGGCACCTTACTTTGGAGCTGTGAGTGTCGTCTTTTCCAAACTTCTCCTTGTTGTTGTTCATGGTCACCACAGACGACCCTTTTCCACTGAGCTGGGTCCAGTGCTGGTTATGAGCCAGTGCCTGACTTAGCACCAGTTCTGTGTGTTTCCACCATGTAAGCACCAGCTCCAGGTGCTAAAAACTGGTGCTTAGCAAGAACCAAGTCTTTGTTGGGCCAGAGCTAAGCACCGAGTACGTCAGGGGCTCGGGGCGAGGCTATCGTGACCGACTAGCAAAGGTGTAAACCCAGAACCGCCATTTTTTTAAAACAACAGCTAGCAAGTAGTGTAGTAGAGTAATGAAATCAACTAAATATGAACCCTGAATTAAAACAGCAATGGTCTGAGGAGGAGACCCAGTGCTTCCTGGCACTGTGGACTTCTTCCAAAGTCCAGGGAAAGTTAAAGGGGGCCTCTTGGACCAAGCCAGTCTTCAGAGGATTCAGCGGGAGATGGTTGCAGCTGGGTATGAGTGGAGCCATCACCAGATCCTTAATAAACTGAAAAAACTCAATAAAGACTACAAGGGGCTGTAAGAAAGAGTGGGGACGCAGTGGCAGTGATCAGCTGAAAAAGACTAAAACGGTGAAATATGCAGTGACACACTGACGTTTTACGGTGACATAATGACGTGGCTCCGACGTGGCTCCTTGCCAAAGGAAACGCAAACCTTTTCTTGGGAGGAACGACATCTGAACCACCTAGGCACCAGCACTGAACTAGCACCAGGTTCTTCTTGGTGGAAAAGGCGTAAGAGATTACTTAGCAGGGTAGTGTGCATTACTGTCCCACTTTACCAAAGTACAGAAAAGTATGGTCACATGATATGAAAACCTCACTTTCTTGACTACCATGCTAATGCTTAAACCTGCTTCAGTTGTGTTTTGTTGCCCCTTTGGTGGCAGTAGCCTGAGCTGTCAACACAACCTTGTCATGTTATCACCTAATAAAGATGTTATGGCAGTTATGTTGGCACAGATTGCACACCCAGTAGACACAGAGCACAGTAAGAATGCATTTGCAGTGGTGTTGTTGTCCACTTGATTAATGAAAGACAACATGGAGATTTAAACTGTATGAAAACATTTAGAATTGCAAAGGTGCTTTGTGTTGTACTGTGGCTGTTGAGAGCATGGCAGAAAAAATGGACACTCATTTGTCCTGAGTACTGTTTGTCCTGGTCTCTTCAGCCACTATAACATGGCTCCTTGTGTGTGATTTGGTATAAAAAAAGGTTTAAACAGAATAGAAATATTATCCTTCTAGTAAACCAGTTTTCCAACCCTGCAGCTGCCCATAATGAGGAAAATAAGGTCACCTTTATCCCATCTATGTTTGCAAATCTACCTAACTTCAATTTAGTGATTCCTGCATTTGCAGAGTTTTTCAATTGTTGCCACATTGGTCAACATGGTTTCTGCAGTTTCCTTTACTGTAGCTCCTACATAGTGATGGTAGCACATTAAAACACTGGTTTATATACTGAACTTAACCCTAAACAAGATTTGTTCAAGAGTTCTGTTTCCCAATACTTACAGAGGCTCATGCCTAATGACTTAAAACATATCGTCTCATTAGCTTTTTTGCATTTTTTGGTGGAGTGTTTTATTAAATATCTGTATTGGATACTGCATCGATGTATTTTTAATATCTAAAGGCCCATGCAGTAGTGCTATCAGGGGTATTGGGTCATTGCTAATAGGTTAGATGCCCTTGTCAAGGGCAGATGGATGCCCCTGTGGCTGTAGCAGCTGTGAATACCCACAGTCTTTCTTGCTATCTTAGCTCTCTGTTTGGCAGTCTTTGCTTATTTTACTGCACTTCAGTTCCCATGGGGCTGTTAACTAAACCCTTCATGTCAGCATCTTTCTTAAATTTGCATTTAAATGTTTGCTGTTTTAAATTTAACAGATCTTATATTTAGTAGTCACATTTACATTGATAGGCTTAATAAGAAAACACAACATATACAGTAAGAAGAAAAGCGCTGCCAAACTACATTTTTCAAATTTTATGTTGTTATGACTAGATGTGAAATGACCCCGTGAGTCATCGATCTTGTATCTTGACAGGGTGTTTGAATACAAATTACATTTACACCTGACAGTACTCAGATCTTTCATGCATAGCTGCAACATACCAGTAGTGCTTGTTTCAACACTGCAAAAAGTATCCAGCTCAACAAGGAATTTAATATGGAGTCATAACATGTCTGAACTGGAGAAACCAGCAAAGGAGGAGGTCAGCTACATAGAACAATTAACAATTTTTAAAGAAAACTTGAGCTCCAAATCAAAGGTCACTTGATAATAGAATTAAATTGAATTCAAATAGATTTAAAGAATACTGGTCTATAGTACACGACTGTTTCACTGCTGTTACTACTATGAAATTAGGGAAAATATAAATCTGTGAATAAGAAATGCCTTTCAAAATGGTCTTTAAACTGTGTTGCCTTCTCTGCAGGATGATTACAGGGTGTGCACTGAATACAACATCATCCAGAGGGACCAGGCTCCTATCTGCCCTGTGGACGCCTCGGGCTGCTTCACTTCAGAGGTCACTGACTTTGCGGGACAGTATGTCAAAGTGAGTGACACATCATACATTTACATGTAGATTAGGTTAGCAGACATTTCAGGCATTCTACCCCCGGTAGGAGCCACTGGTATGATATGCAGGATAAATGGCTCAACAATATTGATAGCTGGTTTAATCCCGTATTTCATTTTCCGCCTTCTGGGTACCCACTCCTCAACTGCTCTGTTTCCTCTGTTTGTATCTGGAAAATGCATCTTTGAATAATGATTTTTTTTTTCTTGCGCTTTCATTCTGAACAGTTTGAAATTTGCCCTTTCTTCTTCGATACCCGTTTGATGCTTTATAAAATTAAGCGGTAACTGAAGAATGAAGTTAAGATATTTATCATGTTATTCCAAATGCAATTTAAAATCAATCTTTTGCTGCAAAACATATATTGAGTTGAGGGAACTGAGAGCAGAGCTGTTTCAGTTGTGTTGGAAAACGTGCTGTCAAAGCACATAGTTTACGGCTGCACTGGATACCCTCTGTCAGTCTGTCACACCCAACTTCATTAGCTTCCTAAGTGGATAGTGAGTAAAAAATAGCAGTCGTACATGATCTGATCACTATTTCACATCCTGGTGCAAAGGCCAGGGAGTGGACTCGACCTGCGTGGCCACTAACAATACAGCGTTAGCTAATAAAGAGCATGCAGCCACAGTTCTTTGAAAGTCTGTCATAATCCACTTTTGAAATATGTTAAAACCTAGCGTGAGTTTCAAGGCTGTCTGAGACATTCTTTATTGCTGCATAAAAACTCAGAAGCGATCTGAGGGAGCGTCAGTCGCAACGTGGGCTACGCAAGAAGCAAGCAGAGAGAGAGCAGCTGTTTTTCTGTAAACTGAAAAACAAACCCAGTATTTTATACAGCATGAGAGCTGCATCTTACTCCCAGAAGAGCCTGCAAGTGAGCGGCTCCGCCGGCAGAGTAAGGGTTCAGAGCCCGTCACCTTCCCGATGCCGTGGATCCTCATATGACAATCGCGGTCGCTCGGGTTATCGTGGAGCAGCCATCGAGTTGGGCACAGAGATACACCAGCACCATGCTAACGAGAAAGAGGAGTTGCAGGAGCTCAACGTGAAGTTTGCAGGATACATCGAGAAGGTCCAGGCACTGGAGCAGAGAAATGCTTCTCTTCAAGCTGAGCTGGCTGTGCTGCAGAGCCGCTACAAGGGAGGACCCACAGGCATCGGAGAAGAGTATGAGCTCAAGTTTAAAGAGGTGCGGGAGCTGATTGAGACCCTGACTAATGAGAAAGGAGCAGCTGATATTGAACGTGGTTACATCGAGGAAGAGGTTGAAGTGTGGAGGCTAAAGCTGGAGGAGGAGATGGCACTCAAAGAAGAAGCAGAGATGATCCTGAGGGAGTTCCGCCAAGATGTGGACAACGCCACGCTGCAGAAGGCAGAGCTGGAGAAGCGCATCGAGCAACTGGTGGCCGAGATAGAGTTTCTCAAGAAGCTGCATGATGAAGAGGTGGCCGACCTCATGAAGCAGATTGAGGACTCAAAGATTACCGCTGAGCTGGATGGAGATCGTCCCGACCTGGCTGCTTATTTGCGCAACATGCGTGCAGAGATCGAAGCTGTGGCTGCCCGCAACGTCCAGGAAGCGGAGAAATGGTACAAGAGCAAATTTGATACCCTTAAGGAGCACGCCGGCAAACACGAAGAACAGATGAAGACCATGAAAGATGAGATCAGCACCTTCCACAACCAAGTGACAGACCTGCAGAACCAGATTGACGGTCTGAGGGCTCGCAACGCCGCCCTGGAGCAGCAGCTGGAGGACATGGAGATGTCCCACATGGATAAGGTGGGGAACCTAGAGGGTATCATCGCTCAATTGGAGACCCAGCTGTGTGAAACCAAACTAGAGATGACCAAGTATCTCCAAGACTACCAGGAACTGCTGCACATAAAGCTCAAGCTGGATGCAGAGATCGCGACCTACAGAAAGCTGCTGGAAGGGGAGGAGCAGAGGCTGGGGATTGCCAAAGATGCCTAAATATCCACGACAAGAGCAGCGGCGATGATTCTGACCACGACAAAGAAGACCTGCAGAGGATCATGGAGTGGAGAGATCAGCTATTTATAGTGACTCTAAATTCTTCCCCGTCTTCGCCTTACTCCTAGGGGCTGGGTATTGCTTTGAAATATCACTGTCAGTATGACAGTGATATTTCAGTGAGTTTCTCAACAGATACAACACAAAACAAATGCTTATACTCCATACTTTAATTAGAAATGTTTTCCCTACCAAAGCAGTTTTGATTCAACAAATGATACCAACAATATCAAAGGTAAAATCTTCAAACTGACAGAGGCAAAATTGGACAATCAGTAAGTGGCGTTTCCCCAAATTTCCATCGAAGTCAAGATGTTTGTGATCAAAAAGTGAGATTAGAAATCTGTCCGATCATCTGATGGCTTCAATCCTGTACTTTTGGATGTAAGTTTTGGATACTCGGCTGCAGATGTGCTGCAGACACATTTCTCTAAGTACCCAAGATTTATAGAGTTTTAATACCCAGCCCTCCTTACCCCAATCATTTATCCTGCCTCATCTGACCCCATTGTCCTTATGCATTTGCTTGCTTCTCAGTCCTTTGCAATCCCTCCTCACTGCAAATTCTGACATCACTTTCTAAAACAACCTTCCTTCCTTTTCATCGCCTTTCCCTAACTCCAGCACCCCTCCCTTTTCTGTTTTTTGGCAGCCCTCATTTCTCCTTGTTCCTTCCCTTTCCTTTACTCCTGCTCCTGCAGTGCCCCTGCTAAATTTACCTTCCCTCTTTTCCTGCCAAGTCAGCCCCACTGTTATACCTCTGTCACTTCTCTTTGCTACAGTTGCTCACTTTTCGCCATCACTGCCTCCCTTGATCCGAGTTTTGGATCCCGCTGCTTTCACAGTAAAACACTCAATGCAAACAAAGCAGAACGTATAGCCTTAGTGTTATGACTGGTCTTTACAGTAGCCCCAGTTTATTCTGAATGTTTTGACAAAATACCACTGTTGACCATTTACACTAATGTTGACCATCTGTTACTCAATAAAGATCTGAGTGAGTGCATGCAAACTAATGCAGTGATGAGTTTTCTTCTCTCCAGAGAATGACCTGTTGTTGCTTTTCCTGAAGTCTTTTCTTACTGCTCTATTTTGTATTTTTCTGTATTAATGCTTCACTTCTTCAGATTCTAATTTGAAGATGTTTTTTGCTTTTATAATGTAAAATTTCTAAATACTAAAGGTGCCACTAAGGAATAAAACGGCCGTGTGAATCTGAAGCTTTGAGTCACTATACCTTGGTTATTTTCCATACCCTGCAAGGGGGATGTGATAGCTTAGCTGGGGTAATTCAGATGATTAAACACAAGAGTAAAATGAATGTTTTGGAGCTGTGCTGATTAATTATGCCTTGTAGCATATCGCATAACCCTTATTTATACTCGAGTAGCCAGGTGGTGAAATGGTTTCATTCTCTCAGTAGGTCGCAGGCAAATTTCCAATGAGTCTCCACATCACAGGTGTATCTTCATGTTTTAATGAGCCTGGGTCAGGGCATAACAAAATTTACTCCTCGCTGAAAAAGTAAAAAAAAAAGAAACTCTCTACAAAGAGGTCATGACCAGCAGTCTGGCAAACACCTTGCTGAAAAGTCGTATTTATGAGCTTCCTGTGAATTGCACTGTGAGCTTGTGTAGAGGGAGATGAAATGGCGTGTGATAAGGCACAGGGCTGATTGCATATTAGATTGTTTGCCATAAACAATGAGCTGCATGGCAGAACACACCATTTCTCTGTTAGGTGTTATGAACAGGCTGTGACCTTGGCTGCACATTTACCTTGGTATGTTTATGTAAGGTCACGATGTGTTGAAGGATTCATAGGACTTGTCTCCTCTGGGAAAGTTTTGCAAAGGTTTATTTTACCTGGTGTTAAAGAACTCCCTAACTAGAGCCATGGGTGCGGAAAGCAACCAAGAAATAATGAAACAAAAAAAACAAAACAGGAAATTTACTGGGTAACCTTCCTATAATAGGTAGATATTCAAATGTGTGCATTTGTTTTATATACCTTAAGTAGAGGCTACTGTTCTTTACTGAATGTAATGTGGCACTATATACAGACAGGTGACAAAATAAAGGAAAAACCAGCATGAACTGTGTTTTAGACACTTTGATGTTGATGCTCAAAGTTCCCCAAACTCGCCGAGAGCCACAAAACACCATTTTTCTTAAAGATATTCCCTCCTCATTTGGTGGTTTGATGATGATTCAGGAGAACAATGTTAGGCAGTCCATGGTAGGTTCAACAGGATCTGGTCCAGGCCCAATCCAATCAGTTTTTTTTCTTTTTTTGCATACTAATCAAACCAGTCACTGAAGGATAAAAATGTTTCATATTTGGATAAAATTGATCACTCAGAACCACTCTATTGATTTGAAGTGATTTTTTATTTTTTTTTTAACCTCTGAAGTGACAAGTACATCCAAATCATGACAGCAAAAATTCCCACAATATAACAGAGCCAACACTCTCTGTACATGTCAAGTATCCAGTCCTGTAAATGCACTCGCCCACTTGTTGAGAATATGGTGACGGATGACTCATCTGACCGTCGCACTTTTTCCCACATCTTTGTAGAGCACTGTCTTTGGTTTTTGCACCACTGAACTCAAAAATGTGTAATTATCCTTGCAATGAGGGGGTTTATGCACTGCAGCCCTTCTATAATACCCCTTTCTATGTAATTGTAGAGACGCTGTCCTTTCTGTCGAGCAGTGATGTTCTCCTCCACCTGAGGAAGAGCGGCTCTTCTGTTTTTCTTACATATTGCATTAATGCACCATCGGCCTCGATTTTCACTCCTATTTACCGAGGCCTTTCCCAAAGATTTAACTGCAGATGTCACTTTCATCTCCGTTCTTATTGAAACACCAGCCAATCGAGTAGACGTCGAAGCTGCTGCCATCCAACAGTGAACCATCTTTGAAAGTCTTTTCCACAAAACCATCTGCTCCTTCTCATCAGTTTTATACTCGTCACACAACACGATTGGATTTTAATTGCTTAATTGTAGCATGCGGTTCACCTGTATGGGAGCATCTACCTTCGCTGTGTTTATCCTCTCATTAGTGAAATTTTTCTTTCAATTTGGCACCGTTTTGTAGTATCATATAATACAACATAAACTACAGTAATACCTTCTTCTTCAGCCATTACCTGTAATTAAGCATGTTTAGCATAGTGCTGACATTTCCTGGCAGTATGCATTAAGATTATATTAATTTATTGTGAAAAATATTCTGAACAACACCGGTGAAGAACAAAGACATGATGAGAAACAAATTGTTTACTTGAAGAAGATTTTCTACATGAATAAACTGCTCATTGCACTTGACAGTAAACAAGGTACATTTGTTGTAAGGGCAGCTTGAAAGTGCTTCTATTAATAGAGTGATGAGAAAAATATGCAGGAGAGGGTGATGATCGTTATGCAGATTAATATGGTGGTTTAATAAAAAACAAACAAACTTCAGTTGCATTTTTTTCACCTATTTTCATGTTTAAAAAATACAGTTTTTTATACAGAAATAATAAGCAGTTGGACATTAAAACATTTGGTTTATCAGCCTTTTTAACAGTATCCATCATTTTGTTGTTTTGTTTTTAGGATGCAGACAAGAACATCATCAAGTGGCTGAAGGAGCAGGGTCGCCTTGTGAATGCCAGCAGCTTCAAACATAGTTACCCTTTCTGCTGGAGGTAAGACACGTGCAGTATTCAAACTGTGAATCTAATGTTACCTCTGTGCTATGTAAATGCCTCCTTCTGACTCACTTAAATTAACAGCTTCGCTTTGAAGCCTCCACTTGTGTTTTAAACAGCGTTATTACAGAATAACCCCACCTGCTGGAGATGAGCGTTGGAGGTCACTGTTGTCAGGCCTGGAAAAATAAAATGTTCTGTTTTTTTTCCTTCAATAACTGTATAGCTGTATTTTGTGGTAGAAGATATAAAGTTGAGCGTTTTGCACAGTGCAGGTGAGCTCGTGTTGACGTTCTTCTGTGCTCTCGCTTCATTCAAGAGCCATCAACACAATCAATAGAGGTTTTGTGGTTTCTGCAAAGAATCAATTCACAAAGCCAATGTCAGTGTGGTGACTCACATGTTACCTCCCTAGGTCCCACATCACATCATGCAACTATCAGGCGCACACACACACAAACGCACACGCAGACTGAAGCTTACTTGTGACTCTCTCGCTTGGAGCAGCTGCAGTGTGACCTGAGCAGGATTAATTAACTTTAGTAAATATGCAGAGATGTGCTCTCTAAAGCCACTAGAAGACACAGGTTTGCAGAGGTGAAACTGTTGTGCGATTAACCACTCACCACCTATAAGGTTGGAGTTAATGGTGGAGGGTGCAGCATTTCCAACACTGGTGGTGAATATGAACCATTTCAAGGTAGACGAACAGTAAAGTGCAATACTAGTACATGTAAAATTCAGATATTGATTTTTTTTCTCCTGACCATATTAAAATGTGTGTTTTAGTTTTGTTTGTCCTTGCTGATATTTTACCCTAATAAACTAGCTCCCGTTTTTCTGTGGTTGCAAACTGACTGGCCCAGTTTTTAAATGTAAGTCAGTGATCAATACATCAGAATAACAGTAGGACAGTGTAGAAAAATACAGGAAATGTTTTTGTCCATCTCTTAGTAACACTACAGAAAATCTGCTCAACAGGTATCTAAATTAGACATTTTATATAAATATTAATACTATGAAACACACTACAAAGGAGATCACAAACCTCCACCAAGACATAATCCAGCAGTACTGATGCTATAGACTGAACACTGTTGCCCTCTTGTGGTGAAATAGCAGCAGCAGCACTATCTTCGTAAAACATACCAGTATAGCAGAGAGGGGTTTTTGAGGATTTTCTGTACTGGATTACATCCTCTGATCTCACCCACAAATTTGAATAGTTTGTTCCTTTTTATTTTGTTATTCCTGAATAAATCACAGAGATCTGTTTAGGGTAAATAATAAAACTTTCAATAATTAATGAAATCGTTTTTGTGTATTTTTTGATAAAAGCCAGTATGTTGCTGCAGCCTTACATTTTATATGACATGCACTTGTATTTTCAGGTCTGACACACCCCTGATCTACAAAGCAGTCCCCAGCTGGTTTGTCCGAGTGGAGCACATGGTGGAGAAACTTCTGGACAACAATGGAAAGTGCTACTGGTGAGCGATTCTGTGAAGCAAGTGATAACTAGCTCAGAGCTAAGTGACAGTAAAGTGGCAGCTATGAGCCTCTTGCCAAACAAGTGGTCCTCAGTACTTTGAGCCGAGACAGAGAGCAGATGCAGTCCCAAAACAATTACAGCCGTGGCGCTGCACTACTATATCAAGTTGTTGGCCTGTCTCTGCAGGACAGCTTTCACTGGGTGTAGTCATTTTAAACAGGAACGTAGTTGTTGCAATGACTTGTCCTTATTTTTCATTACATTGGGGTTAAAATTCTCATCAATGTTTTTTTTATGACACACACGGGGCTGGCGTTTTATAAAAAACATTAGCATGATACTAATTGTAATGGTGGAACATGGCGAAATAGTAAGTGTCAGCATGATGGCTTTGCTAAGTGGTATTACCCCCGATGCTCCCAGTGCTCTTTTCTGAGCCACAGTAGCTGCCTCTGGTAATAGGACTGTCAAACCGAGATGAATGACTAGCCGCTAGGAAGGTGAAGACGCACAGACACACACGTACAGAGAGACAGACACAAGCGCACACACTAGTTTAATGGCTACAGCCCCTAGCTAAAGGCTATTAATGAAATTGCCATTTTATTATGAACACCTAGCTAAAACCGTAAGCACGCTAATAGTAATAATAAACCACTATTTAGCCTACCCCCATTCACGGTATTAATGGGGTTGATACAGTGTTAGAAATAAGCGTCAGTATAATGTAAAACAGCTCGACTAAAGTGACTATATAGTCTAATTAAGTGTTTAAACATCTAGTAAACATGTTGCATTATTCTATTAGACTCAGTAGGTTTTAGCTAGGTACATCTAAAAACTTTACAACACTGGACAACGGTGTTTTATATTTCAGTAACTTTTAAGATTAAAGTGAGATTGGAATCACTTTTAAATCAAAAGGGGTTGAAACTAATTTAGTTTTTGATTAACATACTTGATTTTTAAAATTAACTGATCCCACTAACCAAAAATGGCAATAAAAATTCGTACAACTTCCCAGCGACCAACTTAATGTCTTAGTCTGGTTACCACTGCAAAACCTAAAGATATTTGAATTAAAATCACCATGTATTTATTTATTTATTATTAGAGAGAGTTGTTTAATTCCTGTCAATTGATTAATAATCTTACAAATTAGTTTTTGCTCTAGAGTAAATAGCAATGTCATGTAAGATACATTTGATGAGTTTGATGAAACATGAATGGTAACTGCCTGGCTGTGTCTAAACAAGCACTCTCAAGTTATCATTTTTTAATGGTTAATTTAAATTAAAATAAATGTCATGATAAATACTTCATGTACCTTAAAAAAAAACCCACATGTATACACACACATTCTTCCTGTGTTCGGGTGGATGCACATTATGGTGGTAACCCTTATGCAGCTTTCTAATTAGGCTTATCCTCCAACCCTAATTATTTGATTTTGTTAAAAGAAGTTTTTTTTTCTTCTTGATTAGACTCCACTTTCATACTTGAGTTCTAGTCCCAGGAAAATTGTCTGTCTGTTAGTGGGGGTTGCCAGCTCATCAGCTTCCTAATAAAAAGTAAAATCCTTGTAGAGTTCAGTACCTCTGTATGAAGTTCATATTCGCTGATGAGGGACTTAAGAAAACCCTTGAAAAAGCAAAGTGCCAAAGGGCTAGTTACCATATTCTCAAAGTGATTTGTTCATTTTATCTCTCTTTACTCAAATGGTACAGCGCAGGCTCTGGCTAAGTGTCTATTGAGAGAGTTCAGTCTGATGTCTCCAGATGCCTGTCTGTCAGAATAAATTAACCACTGAATTAATGAGTGCTCAAAGGGGAGCCCATGTCTTTGGAGGCACAAGGTGCAGGAGGCTCAGCCACAGTCATGTGATTTCAGCACATTATTGTCTAATAATTGGAGATAAGAGCTGTTCATCAGCTTATTAAATCTTCAATAATCTGTCATGTTTTTAATTTTCTTTGTATTCTGTCTGGTCTATTGTTTCAAGACCACAACCACTTCAAATTCTTTGTATTTTATTCATTTAAGACAGAGGTAGATAAAAGTAGATGCAGCCAGTGAGCATTTGTCAGATGAAACTGAGACCAACTGGAACCACTGAGTAGATTTTATCATCTGTACCTTTTAAACAAAATCCCATTTCCATGTGCTTTTCCTGCTGAGGTGTTTTTAAATGAGGACATGGTAAAATATACATTTAATGACAACATGCATAATATTGTGCCATAAATATGAGGTTAGTCTCAGTTATACTGCTACGACAAAGACAAATACAGGGCTCTGATTTCATGTGATAATTTAATTTTCATTTCAAGGTGGAGATTAGCTTCATAGGACATACTTTCTAATAGTATATTTTTAAGAGAGGAAAGTGGAAAGAGGACCAACCAGTTATAATACATATTGTGTAACCCTGGGTAGTACTGTAGAATAACAGCTTCCTTCTTACATTAGATAAACACACAGCTTCAATCCTCCATAATAAACCTTTTATTACATCTCTGCCCTATTTGTGTCTTCAGTAAGGTTTAAAACCACCAGTCATCAATCTGCTCAACACGCAGATGAATCAAACCTGCCTGGTTACAGTTGCTAAGCCCTGACAGGACAATCGCTGCTGAGGGAGAGCTTCAGTGAAATGTCCGATCAGTGGCACCTTGTCCTTTAGTGCTGTGTCTTTATTCTCATTTTTCCACTGTGCACACTCGCAGTCAGTCCCCTTCTTTGACCACAACCTACGCCCACCCCCCGGTGTCTCTCCTGAATTCGTCCCCATCGTCTCTGACTTATAATAGAAGCCTGTACATGTTAAATAAGTCTTCTGTGTGTCTCGAGCACAAGACAGCACACTTTAAATTCCACATTTAGCATGAAGTGAGGGAAGGAGGGGAGGGGGTGAGGGTTGGTGGTGAGCAGCAGCAGAAGAAAAAAAAATCATTAAATTGATATATTAGGGGCCTAAATAGAAATGCCTCCTACAAATGGGAATTGATGAACTCTTTGCTTAGCGCGTGGATCCTGATGACGATTTATACCCCCCCCACCCCCATCCCCCTCTCTCTGCACTGTTCTCCTGAGCAACATGGCCTGGCACAGAAAGAAAGGGAGGATAGAAAAAAATGAGAGAAAGAGGAAGAGATTGTGAGATAGTGGATTACAGCTAGAAATCGGCCGAGGCAAAAGAGGGAAGGAGAGAGCAGAAAAGGGGGCTACAAAGGAGAAAGACGCCTTGGAGGGAATGTTAACATTTGCAGTTGAGCTTCATAAAGGGAGCGTTTCAAGTTTATTTTTAGGGATAAAAATAAGAAAGGAGCAAAAAAAAAAAGCAGTGAATTCAGATTCCTTGAAATGAGCCTCAGAAGATATTAACCAGTCTGAAATTTACTTTACAAAACTGCTGTAGGCCACAATGTTGGTCATGAAGTGGTTTAGTATGTGACTGTGGGATGTCAGGAGACATTAAACACTCTGAAGTATAAGTGGGATTTTTTTTGACAGTCTGCACCATCAGGTGTGTAGCAAACACAGTCACTATTACTTGCTCTTGTTGTTCTGAGTCTCATTAAATCTTAAAAGTCAGTAGGTGTCAATTTTAGCAAAAAACTGACACAATCATACAAGAATTAGTAATTTAATTAGGTTAACATATTAATCACATATTTTATGCTGCTCATCTGGGTCCAGTTCAGATTGATTTGGTTAATCATATCATTTGAAATTGTTGTTATGCTCTTAGGAGAAGGATTAGGGGAGGAAAGGTAGTATGATTATCAATTTTGGGCAATATTGTACCTGTACCTATTTTGACCTCTGACAAAAAGATTGAATTTGTTGATTTGTCTGCTCATCCGTCTCATCTCAGAGGATGAGATCATGTCTTTATGAAATCCTGAACAGTCCTTAGTTGTTGTAATGTTTTATCAAGGTGTTGTTGCTATGTCACCACAAGAGGGCAACAGTGTTCAGTCTATAGCGTCTGGATTATGGCTTAGCAGAGGTTTGTGCTCTGAGTGCTTTCTTGCATTTTCAGACTTTAGATCATATGATATATAATATTATATAACCACTTCTATATGGTATTAATAAAAGTCACCCCGAACTCCACAGAAGCCCTAATTAGGTACGACGGCAATATTCCTGTTTGTCATTTCAAACAAAAGTAGATGTTATGCTTGCAGACCTCTCTGCCCCGAAAATTAACTCATGTTAAAAATAATAAAAACTAAAATAAAAGATATAATGTAAACATGAAATATATTCATCTGATTCTGTCTCTGTGCAGGGTTCCAGAGTTTGTGCGTGAGAAGCGTTTTGGGAACTGGCTGAGAGACGCACGCGACTGGGCCATTTCCAGGAACCGTTACTGGGGCACACCGATCCCCCTCTGGGTCAGCGATGACTTTGAGGAGGTCAGGAAAACACAACAACACACACATGTTTTGCTTTAATACAGTACTTAATGTTGCTAATGTGTCTTTGTATTCTGGGGAGAGCACACCATTTGTCTGTGTCATGACCAAATACCAAGACAGTTCTTCTTCTCTGAGCCAGCTCACTGTACTGTGGGCAGCACTTCATCTCAAGCCTGTGCTAAGCATGAGAGGGCATAATTGAAAAGTTGAACTCTGTGTAACTCTCACTTTTATTTACCAGAGAAATGAGTTTGGGGGAGAGTGTCTTGTGTCTTTCCAAAAGAAAGATTGGTTTGCTGCAGGAGTACAGAAATCGAGTTCTCTACATAAATTGGCCATGTGAAATATTTTTCTCGCTGACCTCTTTTTGACTCTCACATAATTTAGCATATCTGGCCCATTTCTGTGTGTGTGTGGAGGCTTGTGTAGGAGAGACTTTCTGGCATGGCAGAGTGAGGTGACCATGGTGTCAAACCAAAGAGTGTAGCGTGACTCCATACTGCAGTCAGCTCCCCTCAGGCGCCATTATAGAGTGCCTCCATAAACTCAACACATGAATGATTCATTAATGTAAACAGCAAATAAACAAGAACCAAAAAATGTATTTGGTTTTTCCTTCATGCTGGTTAAGGAAACTTCAAAGGTCTGTGAGACAAACAGCTATTGGGGGTTAAAAGAAAGAAGACAGAAAATAAGGGGAGGAGGAGGGGACAGAATAAATTAGCCAGTGAAGAAAATGATGAAGTCAAACACACAAGATGAAAAAAAAACAGGGTTGAAAATAAATGAAAGGGGCAGACTGTGGAGAAGCAAGCCAAACTGTAAATGCTGGTTTTATTGTGGATGTTTGTTGCCAAACTCGACCGACTCTGTGAAGCAGACTGAACTGAATAGAGATGTCAGAATTGGGTTGTTTGAGCGTTTGAAAAATGAAGTGTTGGTCCCCTGGCTGAAAGAGGGACAGCCAGCGACCCGCTTGCTGGAAATAGCATTGTGACTGTTTCCAGAACACTTGCACTCCCTGGTGCCTCCCTCACACACCCCCTGAGCGGCGAATCACACACCTAAATCTGAAGCTGTAAGCGTGCGTCTGACTGTGTGTGTTTCTCTGTGTGTGGCTGTATGATTTCTGTCTCTCTGTATCTCTTTTCTTTTTCTTCTATCCCTCTCATTGTCCCCGGCTTTGTGGGTGTGTTTCTTTTACCTTGTCTCCTTTTTTTTTTTTTGCATCTGTCGGTGGCGGTGTATCAGGCTGTATCTGGGCCATGTTACCTGGTTCTGTGGTAAAACTAGAGCAGAGCCTACAGGTTAACTCTCTGAGGAGACCAGATAACACACTTTACCACACTTTCTAAGGTAAAGTTACTCAGGAAGTGTGTGGAAGCAGGCCTACTTTGAAGTTCTGTTTCTAACGCAACAATCCAGATACATTCAATTTATCTTCAACAGACTTAAAACAGGCAAAATGAAATAATGTTACCTGCTATACGTTATTAGAGAACTTGCACTTGACCAGTTTAGTGCCAAGAACACAGTACAGTTTCATATAAATTAACCCTCTTTGTTACTGTGTGTGTATTCGCTAGGTGGTGTGTATAGGGTCCATGGCCGAGCTGGAGGAGCTCTCCGGAGTCAGAGTAACTGATCTGCATCGGGAAAGGTGAGTCACTGATCATCCAGTCAGATTAGCAACCACCCACTCTACATCGGCTCAGTGTTGCTGCTGTGATAGTGGGATATCCTCAAATTCACAGGCTGTATGTCTACAGTAGTCAACGTGTGCTATTATTTATTTATTTATTTATTTATTTTCTGATTTAAGATACGTGTGTGTGTCGGTGCATTAATTACATTTCAGATGTGCACTGGTTTCCTCTGAAGTGACCTGTCTGCCTGAACCAGACGAGTGTTGTGGTACACAGATCACTTTACCCTTCCGCCCTTCATCTGCTAATTACCTTTAATCACTTCCACGGGGCTGGCCATTGTTAATTGATGGGTGAGGAAGAGGCTGCTTTCGTCAAGCTCCTGCATTTACTTGGGTTTCTGTGCAGGTCTGGGAGATTTGTAAATATGCTTCAAGATCCAAAACCCTGGATCCATAATACAACTTAATCTGGGCTGATCATTAAACACTGGATGGATGGTAAATGCCAAGTTTGAAGAGGTGTAGCACAACAAAGTGAATTCACAGGACATGTGGTGCTAACACTGCAAGGGAGGTGTAAGGAGGCAGGTCTGACCCCCTTTTTTTCCAGCTGGACCAGCAGACCACTAATAAGAAGAACAGACTTTAGCTAATGACCCCAGAATGACTTGTGGAAAAAAATGTTTGAGTATTTAAAGGATATACATTATACTGGTTTTTAAGAAGTTTAAATTTGGGCCTTGGTTTCTTGGTGAAACTCCACTTTGATCCTATATTTTAGTCTTCCTCAAAAACGCTCTGTATCAGCTTTACTAACCTCAGCAAGGGTTGGCTAATGCAGCGTCTGATATATTGTTACATCACAATATATCAGAATCCAGATCAGCTTGTTTTACCACAGGTATTTGTCTTCAAGCAGCTCATGCAACAATAAGGTGGTTTTAAGACCTCAGTGTCCAAACGATACATATAAAAGACTATAAAAAGTGGATTTTCCATAATACATCCCCTTTAATGTTCTTACATTTTTGAATTGAAGTCAATGGACGCCAGAGTTTTCTGGAACCAGCATCTAATGTTGGTTGGAAGAATTGCATTTTATTTATTTATTTATTTATTTTCCCACTTCTGCATTAGCTGATCTTTAAGACTCGGTTTCTTCATTCATTTCTGTATACAGTATATGCCTGACACTACAGATTCATGTGGATTTACTTCACCCCTGAAAGTTAATCCCTCCACCTCAGCTACTCCATTCCAACTAACTTTGAATAATATTTTAGCTGATTTCTTCATGTGACCAGCCCATAACACATACTAACTGGGAGGAAATTGGGCAAATAAAGTTCTTCACTTTACCAGAGTTGGGTCACTAGTAAAGGAACTGACTGTTCATTGGCTCCAGTGTCCAAGATACAGCTGTTTATGCTCCATAACTTTTCTGTAAAATGTGATATAGCAATGAGAATGGTGCCACACCAACCGTTATATTTTTATCTTTCTACTGATACCAATAACATAGCTTTTCATTTCATTTTCAAGTTTCATATCTTGAAAACGTCAGCCAACCAACACCTTCATCACCTGTTTCATATTCATCTACTCAACACATTTTATCTCGGAGGTTGATCATTTCCCAAAATTTGTAGCCCAAGGTAATCAGTCCACATTATAAGATGTGAAGTAGCCAACCACTGAAGGTAATGGCTCTGGCAGCATTTTTAGTAAAATCTTATGGAACCTGAAAAAATGACACATTAAACCACTTCAGATGTACTCAGCAAATCACTTGTTTTTAGAAAATTCCCGCTTAACACTCTCCTTTCCCTCAATTAGCCCCAAAGCAGGGCTCTGAAGAGCAGCTGAGTGCTGCTGCAGAGCAGACACATTTTTTTGATAGAGAAAGTAAATCTGCTTAATCAACTTTCTGTGGATACTTTATTTTAGTTGTTTTAAGTTAACCATAAAAGGGATCTTATTACACATTAGCATGTGATCTGGGTTTATTTGGCAATACACACAATCTAACACTTTGTGAGATGCATCTGTTTTCCTCTGCTTAGTACCTGTGCTAAAGAAACACTCATAAGCTGAAACCTGGTGAGTCAGTAAACACTGTAAATTAGCCCATATGTTTGTGTCTGAAACGTTTGACCCAAGGAAAAAATCCAAGCTTATTCTGGTAGGTGTCGGCACAACATGACACACTGTTCTCCTCTTAAACCTTCTCAACAGTGAAAGATGCTAAAATCGTTATTCTGGACTGCGGCCCAAATGCCTATAGACATGTGAATCTATATAGTGTACAAATGTTCCCCATGACACGGTACAAAAGTTCCCCCATGACACACTAGTAAAACCTGAAATAAGACTGTTATTGCCTCCATCTGTCTCAACAACTGTACTTTTTTCTCTCCCTCCCTCCTCCACACTTTTTGTGCCCAGCATCGACAGTCTGACAATCCCGTCACGGTGTGGTAATGGCGTTCTGCGGAGGATCACCGAGGTGTTTGACTGCTGGTTTGAGAGCGGCAGCATGCCGTATGCCCAGGTTCACTACCCATTCGAAAACAGGAAGGAGTTTGAAGACGCTTTCCCAGCGGACTTCATCGCTGAAGGAATTGACCAGACCAGAGGATGGTAAATGGCGGATGGATGAAAGGATGGATGGATGGAGGGTTTAGATGGAAGAATAGATGAAAAGAGTTGAGGCAGATGAGGAGTAGAACCCTCCTCTATGGGTTTCATTAAGGGAAATGATGAGTGAAGAACATGAATGGAGGCAGATGAGTGGGTTCCCAAGGACTTAATAATTTCTAATTTTGAATTAAATGGATTTATATCAAATGAGGGCAAGTGGGTGAATGCAGTTAAGATTAGTGTAAATTTAAAATCCCAGTCCTACTTCAGAACAAATGAACTGTTTCAGTGGTATAGGTACCCTGACCTTGTCTGCTGTCCTTCTGTATCCCACTTTAGGTTTTACACCCTGTTGGTCCTCTCCACAGCGCTGTTCGGGAAACCGCCCTTCAAGAATGTCATTGTTAATGGACTGGTGCTCGCAAGGTGAGTCCACTGACATAAAAAGAAGACTTTCTCCAATATTTTAAAGACCTCTACCAACGAGGTTATGTTTTCATCTGCATTGGGTTGTTTGTTTGACTGTTTGTTTTTTAAGCAACATCACGGAGAAACTACTGAAAAAAATCTTCTTTTTTTTAATTTTTATTTTTAAAAAGGTATTAAACAAGTAAAAAATTATTAAACTTTGTCCAAGATCAAAGGAATAGGGAAAAAAAAATCCCTGTCTCTTTTAATGTTTTACCAAAATGGTGTTGCTAATTCACCACAAGAGGGCAACAGTGTTCAGTCAATGGCATCAGTACAGCTGGATTATATCTTGGCAGAGGTTATGCTCTCAGTGCTTTCTAGTATTTTCAGACTTTAGATCATATGAGTATTAAACTATTTTCTACATGGCATGAATAAGGTTTGTAAAAGTCCTCCTGAACACCATAGAAACCATAATTGATGGTTAGAGGTTGTAGTCATAAGTGACATAAGTGATAAGTGATGAAACATACACAAGTGTGGCAGCAATAATCCCCAGGTATAATCTTTCCTGGATTATACCTTGGTGGAGATTTGTGCTCTCTGAGCACTTTCTATTTTGAAAATAAAATTGATTTTCAGTGATAACACTGTTTTTCTTTTCTTTTTTTGTAGTTGTAAAGAAAATGCTTAAAAACAGCATTGTTAGTCTTTCAATATTTAATAATAATTATAAACTTTATGACCCTGTGTGTGGATCTCAGTCCTAAGTCTGTTTTATTTCTTCTGAAGATGGAAATGTTCACAAACACGTCACAAATGTGTGGTTGTGGGAACTAAATGATACACTTTGTCGAACATTTGGGACTATTTTTAGCCACAGAATTGTGCACTGGGGAGTATTTATGACTGCAGGACAGTCTAAGTAATGAATGAACATGCCAGTGCCACAAAAAGGAAAGAGAGCCTATGGCACAAAAGAGCAAACTGCTGTATATTAGACTTGGACTACACAGACGAGGCTCAACAGCAGCATATTTATTTATTTTTGTCATTAATGGGACTTTTTTGACAGTAATCAAAATGCACAGTATCGCTAGTGTTATCTTTTGAGTCAGTTTCAAGCATATTTCTAAACTTTTCTTATCTTTATCATCCCTGTTGTGTCTTGTTATCTCTCTCTACCAATCCACTCTTTACTACTCCTCTTTATCACCTCTTTTGTTTTTCTTTCCCCTTCTTTACCTGTTCATTCATTCCCACTTCATCTTTCTGTTCTTTCTTTCATAATCAGTCTTTTATCTGTGCTGTAACATTTAGCCCTTGGAGCTGCTCTACAACAGGGCTGCTTGTCCTCAGCCCCGGGGTCTAGATGCAGCACTGTTCTCACAGGCCTGCTGACCTGGAAGGACTCGACTAATTTGAATACCAAGTGCATGGTTTCCAACATGCACTTCTGTGCATGCATGCGTGTGTATGTGCAATAATGCATTAATGCTTGTCTCATTCCCGCAGCGATGGACAGAAGATGAGCAAGCGCAAGAAGAACTATCCAGATCCAGGAGTGATAGTGCAGAACTATGGAGCCGATGCCCTCAGGTCAGCTCTGTGCTTCAATGGGAGCGAGTGTGTGTTTCTGAAGCGTCAATGCTTGTGTGCCGGTGGCGGGGTTGTGTGCTAATCTACCTTATGCTATTAGCAAGGATGGCTCTAAAAGGTTTGAATCGCTATCTACACTTAACCAGGAGCTGTCTCAGTCCTGCATGCGGTATACACACACTCACGCATACTGTACATACACATGCATACTGTACGTGCGCATGCATACTGTACGTAAACATGCCTACGCTTGTCCCTCTTTATACATTCTCTTCTTTGCCCTGAGCAGCAAGAGTGCTATGGCCATATGGCCTAATGAATTAACCACTATGCAGTTGCACCATATGCTCACATATACACTGATGAGGAGTGAGCTGCTGAGATAAAGAGAAAAAAGGAGACAGTCTGTTTCTTTTCAGGACCTCATTTTCTCTTCTCTGGCCTGAACCTTCACTTAAAGTACAGTCATTATAAGTGAGCTACTCACCAAGTCTTTCTTGCAGCAAAACTTGGTAAATGGACAGTGAACATGTGACAGACTGCAAGACTGGGTTTTCTGTTAGTACTTTCAGTCAAACTTGGAGATGTGACAACCTTATGTCTTCATCTTTGCTCATAAAAGGTGCCCAAATGTGTTTGAACACTTGACGGTCGCGTCTATTCTGCATTTTACTTCAAATGGATCTTAGAGTTGCTGCTATTAAAATTATTTATGGCCTATTGCATGAAATTGCATCATGTTAGCTTGCTTCCAGAGTCAAATAAAACCTTTTCTGTCCATCACTGCCACAATCTATTATGTTGATGTGCATTATTTTGGTTTGTTATTTGTCTTTAATAGAGGAAAGAGATTAATATTCGTTGTGATGCCTGCTGTTGGTAAAAATAGGATTTGGCCCACATTTGTCCAGAATATATTTAAGGTGGACATTTAGCCTGATTAAAGCTCATCTCATTCAAACACACTGGACAGCTGAATTGCTTTACATTGAAGCAACAGATTAAAACTGCCACACAGTTTTCTTCTTTTCTGTAGCTTCCTCCAAGTGTCCAGTAGTAATGTCTCAATCTGCGCTGTTTGTCTGCATCTTTTGGATGAATAAAACACTGAAGCTCAAATGCAGCTTTCAGCTGACAGGGGCACTTAGAGGCATTTGCTCATGAAGCTGTGCGTGGTTTGCCTGCGTGTGTGTTATGAAATGGTTTCAGTTATTAATATAACTCAATGTGGCATTTCTGACAGCTTGTGTACCAACACAATGGGTTACATTTTTTTTTAAAAATGTACTTGTATTAGGCTTTAAATAGCAGATTCTAATCCACTGAAATATACAAATCCTGCAAAGTGGCCTGAGACAGAGATAAAGATGTTACAATTTAATAAACCACTGCTCGGCCTGAATCTTGTATATAGCCTCACATACATCAGCTTTGGCTTGAAACTGTCATGATGTAGATGCACACATTAACAAAAAAAAAATCATCATCATGCTGTATGTTGGTACGTAGGCCCGTTTGTTGAACTGCTGAATTTATAAGGAAACAACTAATTTTAACATAAACATAATTTAGAGGCTTTATTTTGGTTGATACTGTATGGTTGTGTTGCTGTCTCTTCCAAATGCTTTTATTTTGTTTTGGTATAAACACTAATGTTAACTTGTACATTCCTTTGAAGATGGATGTGTACCGTATTTTCCGCACTATAAGGCGCATTGGATTATAAGGCGCACCTTCAATGAATGGCCTATTCTAAAACTGTTTTCATATATAAGGAGCACCGCATTATAAGGTGCATAGAATAGAAACTACTGTAGTGTCTGGGATTGTGTTATCATCCATCTAGATGAAGCTGCGCTAAAGTGAATGTCAACAAAACAGTCAGATAAGTCAGTCAGTCAAACTTTATTAATAGAAAACAAACCAACGTTCTGACAACTCCGTTCACTCCAAAACAAGCTAGTACATTCACAATACGGTACCGTACGTACCAGTAGCTCTTACCAGTATTTGCGCCGCCTTAGTTGAAAACAGTGTATTTTCAACTCCATTTGTCACAGTTCAAAGCTACATGAACAGCTGTTTTATTTTTTTCTCCGAGGTATCGTCAGTGACGTAGTATTATCTTTTACCAACAGCAAGGTACAACAGGTAGTGCAACTTTTTATCATGTAGTTAGTGCATCACAAACATGGAGGG
>OOFC01010999.1:1934-22484 GCA_900323345.1 Pseudochromis fuscus
GGATGGATGAAGCTAACATGACGTCACCCGCTGGTTTGTGGATTCACATGTTGGTTGTTTGGAGCCAGAAGTGACCATATTTGGACACCCAAGGGCAATGTGTTTAAGACTGGAGATCAGGGCTGGTCTATTGGAGCCCGGAGCTGTTAGTCAAACTAACCCCGCCCCCTAACCCCGCCCCTTCTCTCATTATCTCCTTCATGGTGATGGTTTTCAGATGTTCCACCTGATCTCTGAGAAGAAGAGTTGACTTCATCTAATGACATCAGACTTTTCAATTTGACGATGTTGTTGGAGTTCGCCTCCAGTGGCCGTCGGTGGTATTGCACTTGTTTGCACTACTGCATTGCAATTGTTGCTTCATTCGTTTCTAAAGACTCTTTGCAGTCAGGTGACCAAAACGAACCAGAGGTCATCCATGTTGGATTTCACAACATATGCCCAGTGCATGGTGTAAATCCATCATTTATTTACTAATTGGACCCAGCGGTGAATCCAGATCTGCAGAAAGTGTCCAACACTCGGATGTGGTACCACAGACCTGTACTCTGTTCCTCTCAGGATGACGGCTGCATTAGATGACAGTAGGTTAGCACCGGATTGGAGCTCCTTACATTTGAAAATCTGAGGTTGCCCATTAAAATACATACACTTCACAAACATGCCACATGCCTCTGTTACTGCCCACCTCCATACATATGCAGCAGATAACAGACTTTATCAAATCAAACATCCCAGTAACAAAGTTCACTCTCTGTGGACACTTGTCCTCCACACACAGCTGACATATTGTCGTCTATAAGAGTAAATAAATATACAAGACAAGGTTACTGTGTGTCCTGCTCTGTGTGGTGTCCTCTCCATCTTCCCCTCGCTGCTGTCTGCCTGTGAACAAATGAGAAAATAACATTTCAGATGAAACATGAGTCACCTCACAGTCCACCTGAATAATGGGCAGCGCCTCTGCAAGGCTATCAAGTTTGCATCTTAACGGATCCAATTAAATCTGATCAGCCTCATAATTCAGCAGCTTCATATCTGCTAAAAGCTGCATGAATGAATAAGTGATGTGAGGGAGTTTGGAGGCTTCGCAGCTGCACTGTTTGATTTTTCAGGCTGGAATTACACATGCACACAAACCCACGGCCTCTCGCACACATTATCACACACATGAGCGTGTTGACTGAAGGATATATCTGAGCGCCGCCGAGCAGAACATTAATGAGGGAGGTTTCTGAGGCCCGGCGCTGACAGCTCCCATGATTTATACTGTTTATAGCTACAATCTGCAGCTCTCCTCCGCATGACTGACAGGCTCATGTGAACTTTACAGCAGCGAGCGCTCAGCCAAAAGTGGAGGAACCGGACCAGAGGAATGGATGCAGTAACCATGACGACGAAAATGAAGAGTCAACAATTCTCTGGACGGCCACTAGATGCTGGCTTCGAATGACTCCTCAGTTTGTTTGTTTGGGACTTATTACTACTTAATGGTTTGATATGACAGAGAACCAGCAGGGGGCAGCAAAACAACCACAGATCTAAGCAGCTGGGTTTCAAAAGTGTAATACCTCCACTGACCACTAGAGGATGGCTCCAAAAAACTCTGGCTCCAACTGACTTCAATTCAAAATCCTCAGTTATAAAATATTCAAGACATTTTCTCCACAAGTCGTCATTAGATAAAGTCCACTCTTCTCCTCAGAGATCTGGTGGGAGGAGTTAGGGGCGGGGCTAGTCTGATTGACAGCTCTGGTCTCCACAAACCAACAGGTTGCATGTTAGTTTTGTCCGGGGTTAGGGGCGGGGTTAGCTTGATTGACAGGTGGTCCATGTGCAAATCATTTCATCATTAAGGAGAGAAGGGGAGGAGTTAGGGGCGGGGCTAATCTGATTGACAGGTCTGATCGCCAATGATTTACAGCTGGTTTGGATTCTCATTCACTGGTGAACTCCAGTCTCATCCACATTGACCCGCCTCCTCACTCCTCCCCTCATGTCCAAATATGGTCACTTCCTGCTCCAAACAACCAACATGGCCAAACTCTACAAACCAAAGGGTGACATCACCTCTGTCTACACACAGCCAATAGCAGTTCTCCTTCTGGAAACAGTGACAACAACAGCCACTTGCTTCATCAACAATGCATAAGATGAGCAAATATTGTCCCAGAAAACTCCTCTCCCTCCGTCACAGAGACAAAGTCCTGTCAGGATGCTGTGGACGGACACAGAGGATAAGCTCCGCCTCCATTTCTGCTCCTCAGGGAGTCTCAGCACTGACACATATTTACATCCATCTCTTCTTCTTCTTCTTCTTCACTTATTATGTCATGATGCTGTGTGAGACACCACCTTTGCATTGCAGTGAACACAGATAAACTGCAGCAGTGTGTTGGTATGCAACTGGTGACATTGTGTGTGATTGTGTGAGATGAGCTGAGAGCTGTTTACTTTACCCCTGATTAGTCAACAAGACAAATCCTGCACAGAAAATAACTGTGATGCTGCTGCAGCATGAAAAACTCTTCATCTTATTACACCCGAAACAACAAAGATGAAGATGATTTGCTCCGACCCTCTGGACACACACTGCACTGAAAGGACTGCACATTAACCATTTTCTGATTAACTGGCATCTCTGCTAAATGTACAAATGCTGTAAAATTATATAAATGTATCAAATCATGTGTCATTTGTTACTTTGAAATAAATTATTCATTTCATTTAAGTTGTTTGTTTCATTGTATTTGATTTATTGTTTTACTGCATGTGATGGGGAGTGTGTTCATGTCAGGTCAACATGAAGTCCTGATGTTATTTAGATTTTTTTTCCTCATGGATTAATCCTGAAGTGGACGCGCTGCAGGTGAAGCACACATTATAACCAGCGATGGATGAACCAACTGGTGCCACACATGGAGCCTCGGGACCTGCAGCCTGTGTTTGAAGTGACTGAAGGTCAGTCATTTCTATTAGAATAACTCCAGTGCTGCGAGGTGTCTGGTCCTGTCTGTCTTGTCCAATAATCTACTTTCCTGCAAACTTCCTCACATGCCTTTGAAGGTCAAGACACCCCTGAGTCATTAAGCATGGCGCCTCGCCTGCTGCTGAGCTCCTGCATCGATTCCAATCATGGTAATCACAGTTAAACTCTCCTCGCTGACATGCTGTAAGTCCATTTACACACAGCAGATGAAGTGCGTGCACCTCAGGGTCCTCGTCTTTGTCTCTGCGAGTGTTCCCGGCTGATCCCGTCCCTGAATCGCCCGGTAATGGATTTATTCCTATCTCTCCGAGCACATTGGCCTTGGGCAAAGTATCGGCTCGTCCCGTGATTGACAGCTGCTGATAGGACTCCAATCCTGGGCCCAGAGCCTGTTGCTAGGGGCTACGGAGGCTCCCCGCATCCACGGACGCAGTTGCCATGGAAATAAGGGAGTCCTTTGCGCCGTCCGCCTGCAGATGGCAACACCGCACCGGGAGGGAGGGATGAGTCCTGAGAGGTGAAATGAGTACAGCAAATCAGTGTTGTCTCATAAAGAGCAAAAGGAGAGTGTGGGTTTGATTTCACGCCGTGCACGCTCACCCCGGCTTCACCTTTGTCTCCTCCGGGTGCTGCACTCCCTCTCCATTACACGCCAGTCAGACCCAGACTCCAAATTCACTGCAAGCATCATTGCAACCTCAGTGCCAATCTCTGCATGTGCACTTCTGTAGGATTTCTCTGTTTGTCTCCTGAGACTGGAGATGGGAGGAAAAAAGAAAAAGAAATGTCTGCTGCAAGAGCATCACAACAAATTATCTTTTATAGTTGATTTTGTCGCAGCTGCTGTGGCACATGAAAGAGGTTTTTTTGTGTGTGTGTGTTTCCCCCTCTGTGCATGTTGGCGCACCTTCACAAAGGCTGGGAAGTGAAGCCTGTGTGCAGAGCTCACCACTTCCACCCAGTGTGGTTGCAGCTCCCTCTTCCTCTTCTGCAGCATGTGTGTGTTTCAGCATTAACTGTTGGATACATGCTTCAGTGTGCAGATGAATTCTTCTGCTCCTTGACATTTCATTGACTCACTCGTCATCATCATCCTCTCGGCGAGCTCTGACTCCTCTGGCGTCTTAAAGGAGACGACAGGGGGAGGTCAGCGGAGGTCGAGCAGCAGCGGTGGTTCCCGGGAGTCCACCTGCTGCCGGGGTCAGTCTGCAGCCGTCTGCAAACTGCACCTGATCCTCTGCACCTGTCTGACAGACAGCAGCATCCTCCCACACTCATCTGGCAGCACATCTGTGAGTTACAGTATCGCTCAGCGTCTCACATCCCAGGTCGGGTGCAGCTATTTGACAAGAATCAGATTTGACACAGGCTGGGATTATTGCATCCTGACAGGCTGTTTACATGCAAGCAGCTGTACTCAACACGAGCCACTCTATGATGACTGGGAACAGCAGCCTGGCATCTTAATTACCTCCTATTCTGAGGCTACAGAGTGTGAAATACAGTCGCATGCCGCCAGATATTTGATTTATTCAGCTCTCAGATCCGGAGTGATACCCACTGGGCTGTGCGCTGTGCAGCATGAGCGGTTTGCACTGATTTTTCAGCACACCGTGTTCCACATAGTCTGGAGTCAAACAAGGACACGGCGTCTGAGGGATTGTTTGATTCCACCTTAAATGTGGATTAGTGCGGCGCGGGAAAACATGCGTTTATAAAGAGATAACCCGCAGATTAAAGTCGCTGCGGTGTTGCGGTGCAGCTGGGAAACCTTTGTGATGCACAGAGATGTGAAATTTGATGCTTTTGTTTCATAAATTCCGCTACAATTTAAACCGTGACACCTTAAAGTCTACACTCACTCCTCAAGTGTTGGCCAATGGACCCCGGAGGCGTTCAAGGGCTGTCGGAAATATAGCAATTACAATTTTTCATCATTTGTATGATTTTGCTGTTTGGTCATGTGTCAACAGATTTGTCAAATTGTATCCAATAAATAATCAAACAACACAATCCATGAATTAATATATCTCCCACAAACTTTGTTTTTATTCAGAAAATACTTTAGCATTACTGACAGCATTTATACGCATTTCACCATCTTGCATGTAAATTGTCCAGCTGATATCCAGCTGAAATATGAAGAAATTGCTTAAATGATGTACAGAGGTGATTAATAAGGAGGCTGAAGGTTTTGGTTTGAGAGTTTTAGTTCTGATCTGACAAGTGTACCAATACACTTGTCAGGCAAATACACAGTAAACTTTTTATACACTATTTAGCATAAGCAAAGGTGTTGGGGATTAAGAAATGTTGATTTAATTCACTAATCATTTTTGACATTATGCTGGTGGAAAAATCGAATAAAAGATGAAAATAAATGGGAAAGTACGGAAGCCCTAAAAGGACACGATTAAATACATTTCTGTTTTCTCAGTGTTGCCACGATAACAAGTTAATTTCAGTGCTTTTCTTGAGATCTGGACTTATTTTTCTCATTATCTTGAGAAAACAAACTTTACTTATGAGATAATGTCACATTATCTCTAAAAAACAAAGGTTGTTTTCTATAGATAATAAGATCTATTTTTTATCTTGAGTAAATGAAGTGTAATTTATTTCATTTTCCCACTGAAATTAACTTGTTATCACAGCAAAATGAAGAAAATAAAATGTGATTATTAAGGTCCTTTTGGGGCTTCCGTAGAAACGAGAAAAAATAGAAACTTTTTTTTTTTACTTATCTTAATCTTTATTTTATTTTATGTATTTTCATTTAATTTCTTTGTGCTACAGCTGCACTGCTGTTGTCCTGTTTCTTGCTACTGTTATTCATGTGCCTTTTAATTACCCTCGAGGGACAAATCCAGTTTTGTTGAATTTGAATAAAGTCGAGCCTCAGCTGTGTGGATTCCGAGCTTCCAGCGGGGCCGTGAACGCAGCACGGTTGTGAGATCAGCTGATTTTTTACGCTGCCATTTTGTCCGGCAGAGACTCCAGCAGCCAGTCAGTCCTAACGAGAAACCACTGGCGGAGACTTTTCACCCACCAGGACGGGACTGTCGGGTCTTTTTTTAAAAAAACCAGCCGATAATGTGGAGGCGACAGCAGCTGAAGGACAGCACCGACTGAGGGACCGTGAAGGGGGAAACCACCGAGCTGAGGGGGGGTGTCCTTTTTTTAAAAACTTACCCGCTCCGCCGGCTCCTCTCTCCGGGCACGGACTCCACAGCTCGCGCTCCGGTTGTCTGGCTACTAGCTAATCCCTCCCTCCCACCTCCTCGCGCCGCTGCTAGCTGCTCGGCTAACAGCTCCTCTCACCGGGACAAACCGCACCTGTCCCCCGGCTGTCAGCTCCGCACCGTCCCCGTATGACCCCCGAACAATGCGCTGCTCCCACCCGGGTGACTTTTTAACACGGCCGAGGTAGTTTGGCTCCAACTTCACCGAGCGAGGCCAAAGCTAACAAGTTGACGTGGAGGAGGAACTCGAGCTTCTTCTTTTAGGCTTCTCCAAGCTGTGATTTCATAAGGATTACTGTTTTTTTAATCCGCCACCACCAGCCCGAGGTGGACCTCTCTTTTTGGTGATCTCCAACAACACACCAGCCAGACTAGCTATGTGTATTTGTGGCCAGAAAGTAATTCCAAGTGTTTACAAATTCCACAGTGGGACTCTTGAGTGCTGCCACGGAAACATTAGCTAACACAAGACAAGCTCAGATCAGTGTTGTGTGTGTTTACCAGACGGATAGTTCAATCTCCACCCTGCACAGGTTCTCCGGAAGAGAAAAAAATAACTTACAATCACCCCAGCTTGTGTGTAAGTGTGTATAAGTGTGTGTCTGTGAGTGGATCCCAGCCTCTGTGATCTTATTTTATTTGACAGTGGAGTCGCGCTGAGATCCATGATCCATTGATCGGATCGTTATTGTGCTATTGTAGCTGATTGAGGAGAAGACACAGAGAAATAAGCAGCGATGTCGGGCCAGTCCATCACGGATCGGATCGCGGCAGCCCAGCACAGCATGACCGGGTCTGCCATCAGCAAGGCTGTGTGCAAAGCCACCACACACGAAGTGAGCGGACCCAAGAAGAAACACCTCGACTGTGAGTGCACACCTCTGTTTCTCTGCGTGTTGTGTTGTGTTGCAGCTGCGGGGCTTTGGGAAGCAGACACACCGGTCTTCACGCGCACATTCCTCCACACCACCCGGCTGGTTGGACGGCATCGAGGGAGACAGTCAAAACAACAGGGGAATAACACATTACCTAATGCTTTGCAGAAGGTGACACCCAGTTGTATCTGCAGCCAGTCATCCATCCATCCATCCATCCATCCATCCATCCATCTGCTGTCAAGTCTCTTTAATAACGACAGATAATGGCTGAAAAATGCAAGATTTAATGTGTCAGAGCCTGAGGCGACGGCGTCCAATTATGGCTGTAACTGTAATCAAAAGGAATGTATTCCCCTGATTGTCTCAGTGAGGCTCCTCAGCTTTGGTTTCAGGGAGTTTACACAGTGTTTTAATCCTTACATGCTGTTCACAGTGTGGTTTGAGTCATAACTGTTCATATCAAATATTCATCTTCAGATCTATTTAGAATGTATCTGACATTAATAAATCGATGATTGGTCATTAATTTATGTCTAATCATCGATTTATTAATTCTATCTACTCCATACAGTCTATTCCACCGTCCCATTAAAGATACAGTCGTGGCATGTATAGTTTCAGTTTCAGGAAAAACCACACTGGTGGATCCATTTTAGTAGAAAATGGTCAAATTTGACCCAAAACACCCTCAGTGTACAAATATTTTTAGCACCTGTATGAAAGTATTTTGTGTATTTTGTGTCTCTTTAGAAAACTCATCAAATTTCAGGTTGAAGGAAAAATACATTGAGGGATTTTTACTGATGTCAAATATGAAAGTTTGTCACATTTGACCCTGAACAGTGTGTAAGGGTTAACACTGGTGACACGATTTTCTCATTTAACCCACTGGAAATAGAGTGAATGTGTGTTGTCACGACTTATACAAATATTAAATAACTCCTGGAAATATAGTGTTATGGAGTCTGAGGAAAGTTGCAGATCAATTCTCAGCTCTACTCTAAGTTGCGTGTTTTGTCAGAACAGTGTTAAAAACAAAGATAATTGATGTAAACTGACAAAAAACTGTGAAAAACATCCACTCATCTCAACTGAGATGCAGAAGCTCCCAGATGTTTACCTTGTTTTTTAATCTCTGCTGAACAATGAATCTGTTTTTAGATCGTTGGAGCTTTGTTGTTAATTGACTAATCGTACAAAAGCAAACACCTCTTCTGCAACTTCCTGTGCAAATTAACAACATACTTCCTGTGGTGCAAACCTCAAGACCGTGTATTTAAAATCTGTCTCCAAACTGTCCTGCCAACCACGTGTGTTCGGATGTCACTATGGCAACATCTGCGTCGAGTCTTTACGATTCGTGAACTATTGTCTATGTAACAAAGTCGTGTTGCGAGTGTGCACAGGACAACATGGAGACAGGACTTGTAAACACGGAGACGAGTTTAAGAGTATTCGCAATCTGAAAACGCCACGCTTGCGTTTTCGTGTTTACAACCCATTTCTGAAACGATGATGCCCTAGCCCCACCGTTACCCCGGCAACAACAGCAACAATGGGGTATTACAGCAAAATCTTCTGGTCCTCTACGACTACTGTGAGCAACAAGTGGACATTTTTATATTGTTGTATGCCCCAAGTCGTCTTCTCTAACACACACAGCGCCACCTACAGGCCTGGCAGATTTACTAGTGTTTTCAGAGGCCGAACCAGCCCCACATTGATAACGTATCTACTGTTAGCGGGTTGGATCGTGTCCACATTTACACTACAAAAAGTCACATTCAACCCAGACCACCTCCTTATACGGTCTTGGTGGTCGTTTATACTTACCACTGTCCACTTGTGATCCAATCACTGGAGATGCATTTTAAAACCAAGTGTAAACGGGGCCACAGGCAGATAACAGGATAAGGAGCAGGTCTTTGCACGTTTGCACAAGCGTACTTTGGATTTCCGTAATTATGTCAAGATTTCGCAGCCAATATGACGTCATTACGACAGTTTTACTCGCGCCTTTCCCAGAAACCCATGAGGCATCCCCTTTACGATTGACTGCTGTTATAAGAGTGTCATAACAGGTTTAAGACATTTTGAGGCTCTTGAGGTTAAGGGGTTAATCAGACCGTCACCCAGCAGCGTTGGTGGCCCTTTATTTGTTGGGAAACCCTCTTACAAAACACTTGCAGGTGTGGTCATGTCCTGGTTTAGCTAATTGATTCCTGATTGTCATTTTACATCCTTGTCTGTTGGTACCGCCTGTGTTATTACGTTGCATTGCCAGTAAAGCCCACTCCAATTAAGCTTGAGTCATGTTGAAGGTGGCAGTGATGCAAACGCCGAGGAAAAAGCCCGAATGAATGGATGTATTAAAAATAAGCATGAGTCACGCGGTGTGCGCAGTGTCAGATGTTACTGGGACTAAATGTGCTGAAGTTCTGTTTTCTGGGAACTGCCTTTGTCGGCATGGGTTGCACATGTTTGATCGATGCTTCGGCTCAGCTGCCTCGCATCCGTCAACTCCTCCTCCTCCTCCTCCTCCTCCTCACTCACAAGACTCAGCTGCTGACGCTCGCCAAAAAAGAAAAAAAAAAAAAAGTCGTGCATTGTGTCTCCTCCTTTTGTAAAAACCTGGCCGGAGTTTAACAGCCAATACCGCCACGTCAAGCTTAATCATTGTACGGTATTGATTTCTTTGTGGGAGCAACGACCTCAGGGAATGGACAGCGAGTGTGTTGCATGTTATTTGTCCGTTTTGATGATTTCACCGTGATGGCAACACGCGGCGTTGTCAGGATTTCATTGTAGTGGCGGTATTGTGAGGGAGGGCGGGAAGAAAAGCAGGTTATTGGTTTGTTTGTCATCCAGTCAGGCAGGTAGTCAATTTGGGAGTCGGTTAGCATGAAGGGGAGGCCGGCGGGGAGCGGTGTTCGATCACCACTCAGTCAACTACCAGCTGATCCAATAACCAGTACAGTAATGAACACTGGCAGCCAGGTGGGATAGTCGGTCAGCTCTGAGCGCGCTCAGAAACACGGCGCTAGCAGGTTTGAATGTAACCTGAATGTCGCCGCTAAGGTCTAAAGGGTGGGTCGCAGGTGTGGTGTGTGTGTATACAATAGGAAATGCTAATGTGGCCTCTGTGACCTCGCCACGCCATATGTTACTCCATGATTCGTCCATGCAGCGTTCCTTACTCCACACCTGGTGATTTCCTCCACATATTGTTAGATTAAAACATTGTTATTAAATGTCGTGTCCAACTCCCTGAGATTTTCAGGTGATGTGTGGAGAAGAAAGGCAGCAAATCTCATCATATAAAACCAGATTATATTTGACATTTTATGCTTTAAAAAGAGGCTGAAATGATTATTAATACAGCTGCCGAGAATGTATCAATCACTCATCATTGATTGGATCTTCATAATCTGTTTGCTGGGATAAAGACACGTTTTCTCTGCAGGATCGTCTTTGCTGAATAAAGCTGCCACTACGGCTACAACTAACGACTATTCTGATAGTCGATTAATCATCAACCACTGAAGCGATTGATCGACTAATCGGATGATGAATCACATTTAGTGCACCAGCTTGATAATAAAGACAAAAAAGATAGATACTTCATTCAAAAAGTAAATCACTGCCATATTTACCTGCTGCTGAACGCTACTGTGCATGTGCAGGAAGGAAGGAGATGCCTCACTCCATTGGGAAAAACACATCTTGCAACAATAGTTGGCAGTTATACTTATTATCTATTTTGTTACAATGCCGACTAATTGTTGTCCCACTACTTGCTGCTACCAACCCAGTGAACTGGATAGTGACTGACTGTACAACAAAGCTTTGAAACAACATCAGTTGTGTGGAAGAAATACCCAACAAGTCAGTCATTCTGTGGTTATTATACAAAGGCTAAGAAGTGCAAATGTGGATACAAA
Organism: Pseudochromis fuscus; assembly: GCA_900323345.1. Lineage (NCBI taxonomy): Eukaryota > Metazoa > Chordata > Actinopteri > Pseudochromidae > Pseudochromis > Pseudochromis fuscus. The sequence goes on from OOFC01010999.1 coordinate 12,985, forward strand.
CTGAAATAAATTGGATATTTAATTTATAAAACTGAAGGTTTTAAGTCTGCCTCAGGTCTGAACAAGTACTGGAGACACAAGCTGGCAGCTCAGCCGGCCACCTAGTTAGCTAGCTAGCATGATGGGCACCTAACGAGTCTATCAGTGGACTGTGCACCTGCCAAGCCATTCATCAGTGGTCTGAGGTGAAACTCTGACACTAAAAACCTCAGTTACATTTGTGTTGTTGCTAACCTTTTCAGTGTGTATTATCCACTCAGTTAGAGCCCCTCACCTCGCCACATAAACACACCACCATCATTTTCTATCACTCTCCTCTTGGCACAAATTCACCGCAAGCAGCTGTGACTGTCTGACAGCAAGCTGTGAATGATCTCACCGGCATATTTGCATCTAGACCCAATAACCGAATAACCCCGGCAGCAGCCTTTCAGCGCTGCCAGCAGTGAGCGCGTACGGGGGGCTCGCTGTTAGTCGGCGCGGCCGTGACATTCACGCACCACTGGCGAAAATAAGTGGCGTTTTAAAGCCGTTTAGTGTCATGATGGGGACTGTCCACCTCAATTAACCCCAGCTCGCGAGTCGGCGGCAAAAATGACGAGCGCCGGCCATCGGTTTCTGAAAAGCTCTTCTATTTATGGAGATTACCCGCATAAAAATCAATGAGGGGAGGGTCACAGTGTGTTGTAATATGTGTGTTTCTGCTCGCACACCTGCTCGCCGTTTGCTGGTTGCAGCCTTCGTAAGGACGTTGGTGATCGATGCGGCGCACACTTGAGAGGCCACTTTGGCATCATTGAAACGTTGATTGTTTCGCCATCTTACAGCTGTTAGGGAGAAGTTGTGACATTTAAACTCAACTCTAGTTTCCCCTTCGCCGGCACTCTGTTGTCATGGCAGCAAACCAGCCAACTAGCTTGTGTTAAATGGACTTCAGTTGACAGGGGAAGTTGGATGGCGAAATCGGCCGCCGACTCAGTCAGGGCGCTGTTTTTACAACCTTTTTTTTTAATGTGGCTGAGCAGTTGGACGTTGTTAGAAATGGTCTCTAACAAAGTTTCCCAGTAGTTCAGGTAATGGAATCTAACAATTGTAAATAAATGGCAACTTGAAGAATTACTCGGCGCTCTCGCCATTTATCGGCTTTACTGGGCGACTCCGGGGAGGTGGGCGGGAGAAGTTTTCTCCAGCACTTAACCTCTGTGAACAATTCTCACCTTAACATCACATGAGAGGCACTTGGTGGTCGTGTGAGAGTTATTGGAGTCACATAAATGGAGGTGTGAATGAGCCAAAGTAAGTGGCTGGTAAGTGATGCGGCAGTCCAGCTCCCAGTAGATGCACGGCGTCCTCTGAAACCATCTGTCTTCTTTGGATCCTGCATCGTCTTCAAAGTTAAGAGCAGGAGTTGGGGTGATTCAGGGAAACGATCCATATGAAGACCTTAAGTACTGCAGCAGTCATTACTGACCGATACAAGTCGGACTAAATAGCTTTGTGTTGATAGGTGTAGATAAAGATCATGTGTCCAAATCCATTGCTCGGGCCAAGAGCTGGTGAAGAACAGTGAGCGGCGCTAAGTGCTTGTTGGATTGAATAACATTTAAAATCAACCTCTTCATCACATGAGCTGGGGTCTGGATCGAACACATCAAAAAATAACATTTCAGTTCGTAATTGGTCAAGAGTGTGGACAGCCAGTAGAAATACTCCTCCCGGTAACCACGGCGACGGCCATTTCTGCCATCGACAATGAACAAGATCGCAAATTTTGCTGATTTTAACTGTTAGTGAAGCTCTTCTCCTTCTTGATACAGAGTCATAAAGATCTGATCGGACACAGATGCGACCACATGACGCTAATTTTTCAATGCGAATCTGACGTCAAGTTTGCATCTACTCATGTCTTCCCATTTACCGTATTTTCTGGACTATAAGCCACTACTTTTTTCTGACGCTTTGAACTTAAACACCGGTGTTTCTCATGTATCGGCGGCATGAAGCTCATTAGCTTTTTACAAGCTAGCAAGCTCCGTGCCACCGATACATTTAGCGTCGTCACATCAGACCCGGTCAGAGTGGACCACATGAAACTGTTGGAATAAATTCAATAGCGCTCAATAGTCCGGAAAATACGGTACTTACTTCTGTAATCACGTCACAAATGAAAGTCACACCTCATCTGGTGGGATTGCAGCATTTCACTCAACAATGTATTGTGAAGCTAACCTGTTAGCTTTTAGCACTGATTGTTCCTAGACGTACTGTCCATGCAGGATTATTTCCTCAGTGCGTGGTAGTGCAGACGGGGCTGGTTTAAACCACGCTCAGGTGATTTTAGACGTGTGGACCTGCTGTCAGATTTAAGCAGATGATGAAATCCAGCCGAGCAGAAAACATAACGTGTGCTTAACAAGCAGCGAAGTCCGTCATAAGAACGTCTTCTGTTTGACTTTTCTATAAAAAACAACCATTTACTGTTGGATTGTGTTTTCCACTGTGTAATTGCAGCTCTAAAAATTGCTGATGACTTGCCAAAGTGGCAGGTTACTCGCTAACCAAAGTCAAAATGACCATTTGGCGTTGCCGTCCCGCCCTGTCCACCCTACGTGCCATTTTTAACAGAGCACTTAACCGCAGCTTCTCTCCGTCAGGCCGTCCTGCTCCTGAGTGCACTCTCTGCTCGGTGGTGGCGGCGGCGGCGGTGGCGAAGGTTACGGTTGCTTAATACAACATGCCACATCGTTTTTACCAGCCGGCTGAGCTGCTGGCCCACATGTCGCTCGACATCATGTAGCGTCGGAGCCGTTTTTAGCCAAACCTTAAAACTAGGTTACACTTGCATGACAAATTGATGTGGTGCTGTAGTAGAGTAGTCCCCCCACCCCACCACCACCCGACACTTTGACCGGCTCTGTCTGGGCTGGAGTCTCTGCTCAGCTCTGGGTGAGTCCAGGCAAACACTGCGAAGTTATTGAGCTCAGGTTTATGTGGTTTGTGTCGGGGACCATTCAAACTTTACGGCTCTATTTCAGACACAAGCTCACGGGTCACCTTGAAGTGTGTGTGTGTGGTGGAGTATGGGTGTGTATGGATCCAGAGTGATGCTCATTTAAACAGAAATCTAATTATCTGTGAGGCGACATCTCTTAAACTGCCGTATTTGCGTAGGTGGGATTTAAAAATAGTTTTGTTGTCAACACGCTGAGGGGGCGCTTGTTTTGACAGTCTGGTCACCTACACTGGACCCATTAACACCAGCTCGACTCCCTCTTTTCTATACTGCAGGACAAACACAACACAGGAGCTGCCAGTGACTCAGCAGGTGTTGAAATAGCACCAAAGAGAATCAGAGCTAAAGTTATCCTGCCAGGATAAGCAGCTCCCATTTTCCACATTGTAAGCGAACAGGCGTCTTTGTGGGTAGCCAGCGCTACGTCGAGGAATCCTAAAAATCGTCTGTAAAGATCGATGTGTTTGCTGTTGAATCTTTACCGTGTCCTTCTCTACACAGTGTACACACATGGAGTTATTTATATGCCGTCTGCTGAATGAATGCCAGCACAGAGAACTGAAATAAAAAGGCGTCCAGGACATTTAAGGATACAAAGAGGCCAGCCTTTTTCCTGCTATTTGTTTTGCATTGATTCCAGCCCTTGATAGACCCACTGCTGGGTGTAGCTGGCTAGTGTGGAGGGGTGGACGCCGCCGCCTGTGTGTCTTAAGTGATTGTAGGTGAGTCTAATGCTATCTAAACAGAGCGGGACAGCCCCTCCCTGGCTGCACAACAGAGATAGGCCCCGTTTAGACGACCAGGCAGGAAAACGGCTCACTGCTGACTGCTGTCTGGATACGTCTGTTTCAAGTCGAGCCCAGGGGAGCTGCACGTGACGTGAAGTGTTGAGTGTGTGAGTGTGTGTGTGTGTGTGTGTGGGAAGAGGGGGGAAATTGCAATGGTGTCTCAGGGGAGTGCTTGAGTCTCTTTGAGTGTGTGTGTGTGTGGAGTCATGCAAACATGCTACATAGTCAGTGAATATGTAATATCCACAGCAGGCTGAAGCAGTGATGGAGCAGACTAATAGCACTGCACACGATCAACAGGAGAGGCAGCGTCAGCCTGAATTGGCTACATGTTGTTATTTTTGTGATGCTGATGTATAGATTGTATAATGGATGAAGCTAACGCGCTATCACCTACATTTGATTGTTGCCATGTTGGCTGTTTGGAGCCAGAAGTGACCATATTTGGATATAAAGAGAGGAGTGAGGAGGAGGAAGATGTGACCTTTGAACCTGAGGGTATGAGACTGGATTTCAGGACTGGTCTCAGTGGAGATCAAACTAACCACGCTGCTATTTTTCACCTTTTTGAAGCCTAATATCTACTTTCCACCACATGGTCCATGGTCCAGGTCTTGAGCTACCCTCAATCCTCCATCCTGCCTTTGCAGCCATGGCACTTGTCACTTAACGCGCAGCAAAAAGATGGCGAATCTGCACTTTTTAATTCATCAGCTGGGTCATATACAGTCCACCTGAATTATAAATGCTCCTGTGAAGTACATATTGATGACTGAGTGGCGAGTTAACATCCTGTGCCTACTTTAATGTGGCTTCAGGAAATTACACATTAAAGCTGCAGCTGATCAATACTTTTATCTTACCAATAGATTAAATGTTGAGTTGGGATATGAACTGTCATATCCCACAGCTTTAGGGGGGATTTTAAAGCTCTTTCAGGGGCTTGTCTTGGTTTTGTGTCCCACTGTTAAAGTTCTCCGTCACAGCAGTATGGTTTCCAGCTGCTGATGGTTATCCAGAAAGTCGACTGTAACATGACGCATTTTAAGAAACTTTCAAGGTGATTATATGTAATTGCTGTGGTTTCAGCTTGTGCTGCTTTTTCATCAATTAGTGCAGCTTTAAAAATGTGAAACAGCTCAGTTTTGCCTTGAGATAACTTCTTGAGGGGTCGGGCTCTTTGTCTCCAAACACTGTTAAAACCAGCAGTACAGCTACCATTATTTTCTTAAGTGATGAACGTGTCAGCCTTTCTTTTGATTAGTGGATACAGGGCTTTGTCAAACTTCAAGTAGATTTTTCTACAGCTCGTGGAAACATACAGCAAAAAATAAAAAGTAAAATCAGTGTGTTTGGTTTAGTTTTTGCCACAGACTGGATGTAGGACTGGACGCAACAACTGGGGCTCAACAATGAGGCCGAAGTGCAAAAAGGGCAAATCTCTCAATGGCCCCAAAAAAACTCAGACTCCAATTGGCGTCAATCTAAAAATCGTCATTTTTAATCCTGAAATACAGTTTTCACAAGTCATTCTTATGTCATTCACTAAAGTCAACTCATCGTCAATCTGAAAATCACTTCATCATGGCGGAGGTATGAAGGGGAGAATGTAGGGGCGTGGTTAGCTTGATCAGACCTTCAGTCCTCCCTTCATATCCAAATATGGTCATTTCAATCTCCAAAACAACCCCAAAACATGGCGATGTTCACATGCCGACTTGACAGGTCCGACCCCCACCCGATCATCTAAAAGACTACCTCATTAGCTGACAGTCTGGAGATTAAACTGGCACCAGTACGAGTGTTAATTATCTGTATTTCTTCTGGCGTTAGGTAGAAAAAAAGGGCAATAACCACACCAGGGAAGCACAATTATCACAATGCCGATAATTAGCCGGTTTAATTTGGTTAACCTTGATTGTTCTGGAGAAACTTGACTGGAGGACTTGGGGTTAAGTGTCCTCCTCAGGGGAACCCTCGCCTTCACACATCTAATGTGCTGCACCAGACTCGGGGAACACTGCATCCTCATTTTACATCACTTTTAATGTGTTAGGTAATGATAGTACATGGTTTGAAATAGGCTTTGTCTGTTTGTGTGTTTGGGAACATTCAGTGCTTCTGTTCCCGTCCCGGTCTTGATGTCTGGTTATTTTTAGCCGTGCTCTCTCCGGAGCCTTTGGCTGGGTTCAACTGCTTTATCTTTCCTTCCTACTCTACCTGTGTGCATGTACATCTGTCTGCCTGTCTCGCTGTCGGTGTCACTCCCTTTTTTTTCCTGACAGAAACCGGTAGACGTTCCCCCAAGACGTTCGTGCCGAGACACACTCCCCCCACCTCCTCCTCTCTCTGCGAGACTTCAATCCTATTCACTCGACAAGATTTCCCGAATCCCCCCCGTGAAAACAGTGCAGTCGGAGAGGAGAAGAGAGGGAGTTTGTCTCTGTCTCTTTTTCACTATCTATCTCTCTGGATGTGTGACAAGGGCACAAAAGAGAGGAGAGGCTGCTCTTGTTTAAGACCTCAAGGGGAGAATTAAAGCTATACAACCACAGCTCCTCTATTAATAGACCAACTTCTGGTGGCACTTTGTCGTATTTCTACCCTCCTCTTCCCCCCACCTTCTCTCTTCAGATACATACTGATGCTGAAACTCAGGGTTTTGCAGCCAACAATTAATTTTCGCATTAATCGGATAGCTCGGTCGAGAAAATGTCAGAAACTGTTGTTTTTCAGCCCCACACCCAAACTTGTGTTAGCAACACGAGCTGGAGAGTGTTTGTGGTTTTTTGCTTGGGAAAGGATCAGTACGATGGTTAATGAGTGGGATTCACTCAGCTCCACTTCTGATGGAATATTTTTAAATTGCCTAAATTGTTGTCTTTTCAAAAATCCTCTACAAAGAAATGAAAATGAGAGCAGCTACAAACCCTTTTTTCCCCGAGACAGACTCTTTCATTTTAGCTGCTTTATATTATATGTGTAGAGTCGTCGTTGTGTATTCTTCTACAGAAAAGTGACAGATCAGCAACAAGAGTAAAATTGTGATTAGTTTCTTTTTTTCACTGCGAGACATTCGGTTTGTACGACTTTTAACGCTCCTGAAGTGTCTTTAACAGGAGGCCAAGGGTACCGTATTTTCTGGACTATAAGTCGCTACTTTTTTCCGATGCTTTGAAGCTCGTTGGCTTTTTACAAGCTAGCAAGCTCCGTGCCGCCGATACATTTAGCCTCGTCACATCTGTCAGAGTGGACCACATGAAACTGTTTGAATAAATTCAATAGTGGCTTATAGACAGGTGCGCTCATAGTCCAGAAAATACGGTATATTGGTAAATACTACAAATATTAGGTAACTGCCACAGTATCCGTTTTATGTCGTCAGAACAACAAGTAATGTGTACTGAGAGATCAATATCTTGTGACATCCAATCAGGAAGAAGCAGTTATAGAATGGACGAACCTAACGTGACATCACCCGATGGTTTGAAGCTAGGAGTTTGAACATCGCCATATTGGGTTTTTTTGGTGACAGAAGTGACCATATTTGGATATGAAGGGAGGAGTGAGGAGGCGGTTTTGAACAAGCTAACCAAGAACAAGGTTTTTGAATTCAAGTCAGTTTTTTGGAGCTAGCATCTGGTGTCCGATGCCAGTATTGCATTTTTTTTTTGCACTTGGCTTCACTTGTGCTACTCGGTTGTTGGTCCATTTGTATATATATTGTACCGTATTTTCTGGACTATAAGCCGCTACTTTTTTCCTGAAGCCTTGAACTTAAACACTGGTGTTTCCCATGTATCGGCGGCACGAAGCTCGTTAGCTTTTTACAAGCTAGCAAGCGGTCAAAGTGGACCACATGAAACTGTTTGAATAAATTCAGTAGCAACTTATAGACAGGTGTGCTTATAGTCCAGAAAATACGGTATATCCAAACCATTTCCAGACACCGACACCAGCTCTTCTTTGGCACAGTGCGTCTAATGAAGTTAACTCGGAGTCGGAAAGTTTTAAAGTCCGCGATATAAAACCATCACGTCGTCCACCCTTGAGGCCGAGCCAACACCGACAAAAACAAAACACATCATCCAAATGAAAAAGACCTCTCTTCGCAGTTTTGGGTCGTTTTCAAGAAGTTTTATCATTTCAAGGTGGTGTAAACTGCAGTTCAGGTGTTACCGTTGACGTTTTTCTCTCTCGGTGAAACACCTCCGCGAGAATAAAAAAGTGATTTGTGAGTGGCTCATAAATGGAGCCTCACAACCACGGCGAACACTAACTCCTGTGCTGTTGCTTTGAGACAGTCAGTCAAATCTGTTTTATTCTCTGACAGCATAAACATAAATACAAATCAATGGTGGAGCGTCTGCGGCGTGATTGGCTACATTGCCGGCAAAGTGAGCAATCATAGGGAGAATTGAATGCGACAGAGAGTCTCGGATGGTGTAGGAGAAGCTTTTGTTTTCCCCTGTCAACGCCACAAAACAAGAATGGCTGTTTTCTTTTTATATTCAATCCATTTACGGTAAAAAAAACTGTCTTCGAGGTTTTAAAAATTGCCGACTTATTGTGATTGTAAAGACGGAAGAAAGATGCGTTTTCAAATTTAGCAGGCTTACGATTCTCTTACAATTCTTCACACCTCTGTCTTGCCTCTCCTCCTGCTATCAGGAGGATTTGAGAGGGGAAGAAAGAGGGAGGGAGGGTTTGGACGGGGAATCCTCTTTTGAGGCAAACCCTTCCTACAGTCCCTAACACAAAGACAGACAGAGGAGAGAGGGAGATTACTAGTACATGCCAGACAGGGTGCTGATACTGCGCAGTGTTAATCTTTAACAGATTGGGGCCGCACTCCTCCCGCTGCCTTCGCTGTCTGGCTTTTCATCTGTGGTGCTGTCTGTTAGTGTGTATATATATCCTCCTGTTACTCGGTACCTGTGCAGATTTTAGATGAAGGTCGGTCAACTCTGCGGCAGCGCTGTGGTTCAGTTAGCGGCGTTGTTAAACCTCAATAACCTCAGGTTCCTGTTGACTGAACTGAAGGGGATGGTTAAAAACGTCGTCCTTCAGTGGATGATTAATATTCAGGAAGTAACCAGCAACTGAGGTGGTGGGTTGTCGTGTGGGTGAACTTTGAAGTCTTGAAAGCGTCATGAAATGTAGGGTAGGGCTGCATTTAACGATTATTTTAGTAATCGAATAATCTATAGATTTTTCCATCGACTAATTGGATAACTAATGCCTGTTAAGGTGCAGTAATAAATAGCGCTGTCAAACAATAAAAATTTGCACGAGTGTGGTTTGTCGCAAGCTGGGCGACGGGTTAGCTTAAGTGCTAGCAGAATCCCCGACTAACGTATGCTTCCTGTTAATGTAGTATTTTAAACAGGAAGTGCTTCAGTGAAGACTACTTTGTGTTGGTCGACTGTCTGTCTTGGTTTTTGTGTACTCACATTTCCCATGGAGAGGGTCAACGTGCTATTTAGCCTTCTTAAAAAAAAAACGGAAAAATCCGAAAGCCGTGCTGTTTTGCATCTTCCCTCTTTATTGGTTGGTTCGGCCGCCTGTCGCTGTCGTGCTTCCGCATCTTCTTCTTCCTGTCCCTTTCTGTCAATACCGTAAACAGTGGGAGCGATACTGCCCCCACCGGTTCCTATGGGGAACTACAAGTACAGATGACTTTTTCCCGGCCGGTATTT
>OOFC01011001.1:1343-21462 GCA_900323345.1 Pseudochromis fuscus
GAGAGGGAGGGGGGGGAGACACATACACACACACACACACACACACACACACACACACACACGTACACGTTCACGTTCACATACACATACACATACACATACACATACACATACACATACACATACACATACACATACACATACACACACACACACACACACACACACACACACACACACAAAGACAAACACAAAGAAACAAACAAAAAACAAGGATAGTTTTCTGTTGTATTAAAATTCTGTTGGTCATTTCTGGTATTTGGTAGAGGTGAGGTTGTTCTGGCGGAGATATATCAAAACTATTGATTTAACATTTCCTCCCATGTTCTGCAAAAGACAGACAGCGGGGGCGAGGGTGAAGGTCCTCGAGAGCTGCTTGAGCTTTTCAAAGGACGACTCTAATGCATGTTCCCCATTGATCTGCAGGGGAAATGTGATGTTCAGGCTCCAAAGGTCTGATATGCTTTCCATACAAAAGCCGTGGCAGACTGCACTAACTAGTTCCGTCTTCCGCTGATCAATAGCTCCGTCTGTCGGTCTGTGTCTGTTGCTTCTTTTTTATGCAGCCCACTCTCCGGAGGTGGGAGTCCTTGATGCCTGTTAACTTCACGTTCCTCTGTGAAGTGCAATCTGCATGTGGAGTGATGGAGAGACGAACAAACATGCACACAGATGGTAAAGAGACTCACTCAGACAACTGTGGCCATAGTGCACCATGAAATCGGCTCCCAGGGCTCGGGCGGTGAAGTCGTCCACGCAGCAGGCCCCGTACGTCACGTCCCCCATCACAATGGTGTCTGCCTCCGTGAACCTTGGATACACATAGAGGCACTAATCACTGTAGTTGCAGACTATATGTACCTCTTGCTGTTCGTTGCCATAGTGATCGATAGACATAGCATGTCAAACATGGTGTGATTATGAGGAAGCTTAATACGATCAATTCCCATCCACTTGCTGCAGATAGAGTACACTATGTACACTGGTGGAATGTATTTGTGAAATACTGCTTTAAAAATCACTCCTAGGACTTAAAGTGCGATTAGTCTCAGCCACAATACTAAACAAATCTTTAAAAAGCCGTTAAAAAGTTAAAATTGATTGGTTCCATAGAAATAATGAACAAACTTTGAGTAGTGGGTCATTTTGGTAGCAGTGATCCACCAATGAAGGTTGTGCTTTTTAGTAAAAGACCATTTTTGTTGTCATGTTTCATGTCTATATAAAACCAGCACATTTGAAAGTTCTTCAGAGATAAAAATGGCTAAAACAAGGAACCTAACGCAGGAAACAAGCCTGAAGATACAGATTCTCAGCCAGGGAAGATACAGCTGCTGCCAGATATTCAGGAAGTGCAGAGGTTAGCCCGGCGTTGTTAAGCCCAAACACACAAGAACGGGACAGCCAGGAATTGGAAGAAGATTTTGTGGTCAGCTGAGTCCAGTTTCCAGCTTCATCTTCCTACTGCTGATGTGACGGTACACAGAAGGCCAGGCGAAGCATTATCTCCAGCATGTACAGTAGCTACTGTCAAGCATGGCGGAGGCAGCATCATGGTTTGGGGCTGCATGAGTGCTGCTGGTGTTGGTGATCTCACTGTCTGTGATGGGACATTGAACTCTGCCAAGTGTGGTGCTATTCTCCAAACCCAAATGGTCCCTTCTGCGCATGTACTGCTCCGCTGATGTCAAAACAAAAAAAAATGCCCCACGCCACACATCCAGGGCCAGCAGAACGTGTCTGCAGGAGCACAGGATCCAGGTCTTAGAGTGGCCAGCTCAATCCTCAGACATGAGCCCCGTTGAGCATCTGTGCTGGATTATCAAAGGGTCTGTTTCAAAGCATGAACCAAAGAATTTAAAAGAATTAAAAGCAGCAATTCAAGAAGAATGGGACAAGATTATCCCTCAACTGTGTGAAAGGCTCGTGGGGAACATGCCAGCCAGGATAAGAGCTCTACTGCATGGTAATGGCAGGACTACTAAATTTTAATTTGATGATGTAATGGTTTATTTATTTTTTGTTCAGTTTTGAACACATTTTCTGTTATTTGTTGACTTTGATGCTGACAATATTGAAAACTAACATATTGAAATGGTCATTAATTTAATTTGTTAGTTATTCTTGTAAACAATGAACAAAAAACATTATCTTTTGTTTTGTTTATCTGTTTACTACAGCAACAGCTTTTGAAACACAAAACAGATTTTTCCACAAATATTTCATGATAATATATGAGATTGTGTAAAAATGTTAAAACTTTTTTCCCCGCCACTGTAGTATCTGCCATGTTGCCAGTGGATGACTGACTCGCAGTACATCAGGGTGATACACTGCTATTCTCTTGCTCTTTATGACCAGCAGCCAATGGCCAAAGTACAGCACAAGCTGTCTGATAGCTAAAGCCCTGCCAGACAAGTGTTAACAGGTCATCAGTTAGCCTGGCCACAGAAAGCAGGCTACACAAAGGGAGGAAGTAAAAGAGGAAAGATAGGACTGCTACAAATAAGGATGTTAGCAATTGCAGGGGCCCTGTCTGCCTATGGCCTGGATTTACTGCACATCTGCTTGGGAACAGGAGAAACAGCCTCAGCAACAGTTATTGTTTGCAGCATGAGAATAACCCATTCAGACTAGATGTTTTATGCCACAAGTAGGTTGTGAATGTGTAGCACAGACCATGTGGGCCTAATGTTCCACTTTGCAGCTGTAATAGAAGAAAAAAAAATATCACGGCCTTCTTGAGAGGAAAACTCACAAATTACACGGGCATCTGTGGACCCAGATCTGTTTGAAAGAAAATGCAGATTGCACGACTGAAAAACAAGCTCTTTCTTTTATCGCCCTTTATGGGCAAATAAAATGCTAAGTAAACCCATAAAGGCTAAGTAAAATGAATAAAAGCGGAGAGTAACAGCAAGAAAGAGCAAATGAACAGAAGCTTGAGGCGTTGTAGGGGGGGAAAGATGGGGAGATGAGGGGGTGGTTGTAAAAGGTGGTTGTTGCCAGGTATTTGTGGCTGTATTCTGACAGATTTAGGCTAGACAGAAGGGGTAGAATAGAGATGAGACGGAGGGCTTGGGGAGAGAAGAGGGAAGTGATAAACCGACATGGCTGCACACAGAACAGCATCTGTAGCAACCGACAGACTCCTAGTAATGTGTCTCCTGCTGCCCAATCTTTCAACCCACATCCACTCTGTTTATTCCTCGCTCTGCTCCTCGCAAGGGGCTTCAGACACAGTTTCTATTTAGCCTTTCCTCCCTCGATTTCTCTGATGTGATCTCTAGTTTGTGCTCTCTCTAGGCTCCTCATTGTCCCCTAGTCTTCTGTGCTGCTTTTCTCTCTCCCCATTTCTCTGCCCCTTCTCCTCTAATGGCTTCTCTCCAGTGAAGGGCAGTGCAGGCCAGCTGAGCCCACAACTACACAGACAGAGCATCTCATCTGGCGAATAAATATTATTTCTTCGATTTTTGATTTAAATTACCCCCTCTCTCATCAACATTTTGGATCCCGTTTGCATGAATCTGCTCGTATTGACTACATTTGCAGCCGACAGTAAAAAGGTGATTATGGGCTACTAAACACGATGCAATTATAGGGGTAGTTTGTGGACTCATGCACACTCATTCGCTGCAGCCCACCGATCTTTCATTGCAGTCTGCTGACTTTGTTTGGGGTTGCATAAACGTGCATCAACCTTTAAGCTAAAAATAAACAGCCAGCCCACCAGGAAAAAAAAAAAAATCCCTGCAATCCACTGCAGACCACGCAGAACCATCTACAATGCAAAACACAGCACTACAGAAGATTATTGTATCTAATCAGCCATCTATCTGCCAGAAATATCATTATCACACTATCTCCACTGGCAGTGCAAAGCACATCTAGTTATTTCCAGAGTGAGTACACTGAAATTTTATGGTAATAAATGCTAAGAATGCGATTAAGAGGCCGATATGAGACGTGTGATTCTACTGGGACACAGGCAGAGTAATTACTGGGCGACGTATAGTCCCATATCCCACTGGGAGAGAGGAAAAGAGGGAAGACGGATGATGGAATGAAAGAACGTTGGAGAAGGGACGACCGAATGAAAACTTTATCAGTGTTAATCAAATCCTATTTCTAGCACAGTATCTCACCACAGGACGTACTACATGACTGCTGGGTCCAGATAAAGCACAAATGTCCTCCAATCCCTCCTCATTTACATTTACTCCACTTTCTATCTGCTCAAGTATCGCTCCTTTCTCTCTCCATTCCTACTTACTCTTGTCTCTCTGCTGTCAGTTGCTTTGCGGCCGTGTCTCTCAGTGTACCAGCGCTGGTTTTTGCCTCATCTCAGGGTGCTCAGTTCAGCCCATTCCAAACGAAATGTCATTAAGATCTAATTAAGATGTCAGAGGAGCTTGTGAACTCCATAACAGCTCTTGTTAATTAGCTCTTTAGCATACAGCTCAATATGTGTGAGAAATTGCCAACTGATTTGAATCTTTGTTAGAAAAACCACTGCAAACACAACCGCGGCGCAGCGTTCTACAACCAATACATACAAATACGCACACACACACACGGGCTGTGGATTTATTGCCAGCTGATTGTATCACTGTTTATCAACAAGTTAAGTATCTGATATGTTTTACATAAATAGCATCTCACTCAGCTCCATTATTGTCCCAGTTCGGCACGGTAACCATGAAAGAAAATTAATCTTTCTGCTCGGCCCTCTGGAGATGATATCTTTTGTCCCGAATTTGACAGGAATTTCTTCTGATGCCACCATTAAAGAGGAACTTGTTGGCATCGGTGCCTTACAGCTCAGAGATGCTGCAGCAGACAAAGAGAATGAAAAACCTCTCCTGTCTCTGAACCATCCCATTAGCACCCACAAAGCCATTCTGTTACCGATGACACTTATCTGTTGATGAAAATTACTAGACTGAATTAACGCCCTTCCACCATCTGTCTGAACAACTATTGATTTAAGGTTTGCAGGGTTTTGTGATGTGCAGGGATGCAGGTATTTTTCACTCTGACACTCTTGGGCCTATTAGTTTGAGAAAGCATTACAATTAGAAACAGCTACATGGACATCTTTCCATATGCTGCAACGGGCTGTACTTAAAATGTCAATATTATACTTACCACACTTGTTTTTGGGCTAGCTGAACAATCAGGATGGATAATGCATTTTTTCATATTGATGTTGTTTCTTCTGGCAGTCAATGCAAACTTCCAGTTGTGCATTTAAAGGAGTAGAAAGTGGATTGACTGACTCCAAAATATGGCTCTTTACATTCATATATTTCAACAAATGAGACCGGGAAGGTTTCCAATACAATTTCAGCTCTTTCATACAGTTGTGTTTTAGTCTCCCCAAGGCACAAACCTCCAACAAAGTCTTCAGTGTCACTGTACCATAGGCTGGATAAAGAAAGTGACATCACCCGTTGGTTTTTGAAGCAGACTTGGACTTTGGCATTTAAGCGTCGCCGTGTTGGTTGTTTGGAGCCAGGAGTGACCATATTTGGATATGAAGGGAGGACGCCCCTCAATATTGCTGTTTTTGAATATCTAATTACTCATGATTTTTGTTTTTCGAGATGAACCACCAGATGAATAAGAAGAATAATTCAATTAAGTTCATGACATCAGAATGACTAATGGAAAAAATTTATTGACTGAGTATTTCAGGACTGAAAATGACAGTTTTTTGGCACCAGCAACTAGTGGCCATCAGGCGTATTGCACTTTCGAGCCCGTTACCTAGTCCAGTCTATGCATTGTATTGGATGTAATATCAATTATTTAATTTATATTGTGCCTGACATGTTTAAAGACAGAATGCTAACATTCTTTTTTGCATCAAACCACTAATGCATAACACACTGCATGTATCACATTTTTGTAATCATGTATTAACGTATGATTGCTAGCCATGGCTTGTTCCACTCTATACCATCACCATTACCAGCATAGCTAACTGCCAGTAGCCTTAAATTTGAGCAATAATAACAAACTACCCATGTGCCGGCAAAAAGTACCAAATAGCTTAAAATCTTTGATTAAGTAAGCGCCAAATATGTATTTAAAGCCACTGTGTCAAAAACCCTTCAAAAAACTTCCAGCCTTATCCGAAGGACAGCAAATGTTTTATATGTCTGGATTTATAGGAGTGTTGCGACTCTTATAAGGCTTCGATATACTGATGTGTAGAGGGCAATCAAACCCATTTAAGTAAAATAACAGGCTCTTGTAACTGCAGTAGTGCTGCTTGTTATGGATTTATGCATCTGCTCGGCAAGCGTGTGCATGGTCAACAAGCCATGTCAAACAAAAAAAGGGGGAAAAAACTGGCAATGACTGAACTTTTCACAGTCATCTGCCATCATCAGGTGGGCTAATCCAATTTGCTAATTTGCATGCCTCCTTATTTCCCTACTGATGTGATTTAATTTGTTCAGCAGTAGCTTTACTGAGTAACAGCAGAATGGGTAAGAAATGTTGAGAGTTTCAAAGTTTTGCATCTCTTGGTTAATGATGAACATATAGTTTCAACAGATTTTCATGCTACCTAATGGCTCGTTTCCATGGTGTCCAATGAGCATTTGTCATCTAATTAAGTAATTAAAGTTATGTTGTGACAGGGAATAGCAACAACCAACCACATGTTATTCTGGCAGCGGAGTTGCTTGGAAGTCAACACTGTGCTCTCACAAAAGAGTTGTTCTGTTTTTTAATCTTCAGCCAAAGCCCTTTCTATAACAAGTGTGCATGTTCTCCCAGTGGGTGTGTGGGTTCCCTCCAGGGGCTCTGAATTTTCTCTCATACTCACTCAACACATGCAAATGAATTTGTGACTCTAAATTGCAAAGCAGAATTGTGGATACGTTGACTCTGTTGGATCATTTGGTGCATGATGGGATGGACTCCAGAACATCTGACTTTCTAAATCTTCGCGTTTACAACCCAGAGTATTATGATGTGTTCTTTACATTTCAGGCCATTATTACAGCAAGATGTAATTTTTTTAAACTTGTATACATTTAAATAAAACACTATGAGAGACTGCTGCATGGAATATAATGATGAAGATCATGCCTACATTAAAGTACATTAGCACCTGTTAAAAGAGCAGCTTTACTTCCTCTAATATGCAAATGTAACCATTTACACTACGTCAAATACTTAATGCGTGGTAAAAAGAATGAATTTAATGAACTTTATGTTGGTAAGTGTTGGTTAACTAGTCGAATATAGGTGGATATAAAGCACAGACACTTGTCTATGGTCTAACTTTTTCATAATAATATTATAGCCTTAACTTACCTCAAATGTATTGCTCCATTTTCATTATTATTTTAACATCTTTTCCAAATTGCAGCAGCTCTTTCAAGGCAGCTTTGCTTACTTTATTATGCACATATAACCATTTACAGTTTATCAAATACCTAATGGGCAGTAAAAATACAGTAAAGGGTTTTCATATGCAGCTGAATAACAAGTATATATTATATAAGATACATCCAGCTGGATATAAAATACACTGCAACAATTTAACCTCACATTCGCATTTTGGTTTTTAAATCACAAATAATCAGCCAATACCAATAGATGCACAGCCAAGCAAAACAACTTTCTAATATTTGTTATGTCTTCTGTGTTGTCTTTTCTTCTGAGTTGTATATACCCAACAATCACTAATGCATCTAGGTAGGAAAAGTCGTTGCAGTCATAAGAGCAGAATTTGATTGACTATCGCTCTGAATCCTACTGTGCACTTCTTTTACTAATACACTCAGCTGCATTTTTGTCCTCAGTGTTTATAAATAGCAGGATTTTTGACAGCTTCACCTGGCGTGTCAAAGAGCATCTCATCTTTTGCTTCCCCTCTTTGCCACAGTATTGTAAGATCTGATCTCTGTGAAGAAAGTGAAGCTGATGTGCCAAACTTCAGATTATTCCTTTAGCTGCTCCTGCACTTATTTACGATATAATTAGGAGTGTCAGAAGTTTTCAAAAGATCTTCAGAGCTATTCTGATTCAGTTGGCTCTTCTTCAAAGAATTTCCATCCAGTCTGCCATTGCTCGGAGGAAGACTAGCAACCACTGCGGCAGAAGGCTAATGGAGATCCAAATAAACAAATAATAACAGATGTCTTCAAAAAATAGCTTTTAACTATTCATTTGAAAAAGTGCATAGAAAACTTTATAAGGGTCTATAATTACTCGTAAAGGGTTCAAGGTCCAACAAAGATTGTTTACACTTGGTGTTAAAATGTGTCTGTGTTTGGATCACAAGTGGACAGCTGTAAATGGAAGTATAAACGACCACCAATACAGATCCGATCACTCAAACCACAGGCAGAGGTGGTCTGGGACGCAGTCGACCACATATCTTTTGTAGTGTAAATGAAAATGTATCCTGACAAGGGCATAACAGATAAGAGGTAATCAATGCAGGACTGAAAGCTGCTGGTTTTCTTTTGTCTCCTTCCTCTTACCCTGTGCTCATTTGCAACTCGTAAATGACTTTGTCCTACTACGTCAAACAGCTGGAAAAGCCTGTACATGTCCAACAGTTTATGAATCGTTTTGCCTTCTCCTCTCTTTTAGCTAACTGTTTACATATACCTGGCACTCTTCTGGCGCATGACGTAAAAACTGATTACGGGCCCCGGCATTGCCATGGTGACATCCCAATACATGGTCGGTAGGACGGTTGATGCATTGTAAAACCAAGTGTAAACAGGGCCAAATATACTCACTGTTGGTTTAAAGTACAATCATTCAATTTAGATGGGAGTCCTTCTAAGAGGCCTAATCTAGGAGTATCTTAACATTCAAGACTCAAAAATAGAGAGGGACTGTTGGACTGGTCTAAAAATATATGCAACGTTTTCATTTTAACATTACTGCATCAACTTTTTATCAGAAATACTACAATTCCTGGAAAACCTCCAGCATTCAAAACAAAGACGAAAACAGAAGTGTTTTATCAAATTTCAAACAAACCGGTTTATGTAGGGAAAAAAACAAAACAGGCACGACGACACATTTGAATGAAAAAAAAAATCATTGTGAGGAAAATAAATGAGCAGAGGTATTATCAAGGACAAAACACATTTTTCCCCTATTTTGAGGATCTAATGAAAGTCTATATATTTTAACATTTGAAACGACTGTTTCAAATAAACACAATCTAGTATGACATGTCTTGACTGACAGCTTTCAATGTATGGTCATTAAGGATTTGGCTGGACCAGAGTCTGAATTGTTATTGTCTTTCTCTGCAGTCTGAGGAAGGCTGCAGTGGACTGCACAGTAAGTTGTCTGTCCATATGACTCTGCTGCCAGCGACATTTTTACATCTGAAATCTAATAATAGCAGAGGTAGCAGACTGGCCTCACAGGAGACAAAGTGACAAGCAGGTCGGCAAGGTGGGTACAGGTGCAGCAGCAGTGCTCTTGCACTGTTGCCAGTGTGGGGAGACAGCTCCAATGAGCATGCTGGATGTGGTGTGTTTACATCCCCACTCAAACCATGACTGTGCACACACACAAACATTTGCATAACATAAACTCAACTTTCCCTGTGAATTATTTCCTACATCTGGCAAAGGCTCATCTTTTATTCTATTACACTGCAGACATCAGCCCCCATCAGCCCATTGTGTGTCTGCTAGTGGGCTTTGGCAAGGGGAAGAGCAGATTGGCCCAGGAAAAAGAGGCTTCTCCCAAAGGTATCAGGGTAGCTCAGCAGAGATGAACCGTCATTATTTCCTCAAATGAGTTCAGTTTGGGTAAATGAGGAGAAAAAAAATAAATAAATCAAATTGAAAGGAGCAAAATTAAAGTCTCATGGAAGAGCTCATATTAAGTGGGAGATGACAGAGAGGGAGAATAAGGGAACAGTTGAGGTAAAAACAAAACACAGAAGAGGAGGAGAGGCAAAAATGAGGATGACAATGATGAAGAGACAGACTGCGTAAGACAGATGAGCTGTTTGTTGCAGGGTTTGTAATATTAGCAAATCTGATATCTATAATCTGCTTTCTGCACATATAACATAGAAAATATCCTGACAAAGTACTCCCCTCCAAAAATAAATTTGGCAAGAGGCACTGGGCAGGAGGATTAAATATTCTCCAGTCTTCTCCTCTTCCACTCAGTGTCTCTTGCCTCCTATTTCACTTCATTTTATTGTCATATCGTCACAGGAATCCTGGGCTGCTATCTTCCACTCTTCCAAATTTGGAGCCAAACCCCCCCCACCCAGTAAAATATGACAGTCAGACTGCAGTCGCTGAACATCTGCCAGGAGTGAGTAAACAGGGAGAACGACGAGGCAGCGAATACGGGATGATGCTTAGACAGATGTTTTCAGTAATACCATTAGATAATCCCTTAACTCCCTGAAAAACAAGATCATTACTGCTATTTCTGTGAGTGTATCTCATCTATTTGTCATGGCATTTATTCAAAAGCCAGAGCCATGGGTCATCATGAAAAAGCATAGAGTTTTATCAAGATAGAGCTCCCAAACAATACGGCACACTTTAAAGAGCTGCAATCCAATTTACTAAACAAAACAAAACGGTGATATGGCAACAGTTATCAGTAGTGACTGCGGTTGAACTGATTTTGCTCCAGGAGGTAAAAACTCCAGGCGAGGCCTACAACCAGGAACGTATCTAATCTCTGAGGATCTTCAAAAAAAATAATGATACAGAAATCTAGTTTGACACAGTGGTTATCAGATCTATGAGGGTGTAAAGACAGAAATCATGATAAGGACCAAAGAGGGGACAGATAATGGGGTATTAAGTGCTACTGTGCCACTACACGAACAGAACACAAAAGCTTCCTTAAAGCTGTTGTTACCAGATGAAACTATTTATTCACCTCTTGTTTGGCCTCATGTAATTAATCATACCATATGCAAAGCTGGAAAACCAACATGCAAAAACAGGGTATGGAGTACATTTAAGGTCCTCAAACTTAATTTCCAAAAACAATACATAATTATCACTAAAAAAAGAAAAATGTATTTGTTAGAATTCATCAAAGTTGTGATAATTCATATTTTTGTTTTCCTGATCCATGGCTCTAATGCTTTGATTCACTCTCACTGTGTTGTTTTTGGACAAAGGTCAAAGCTATTTTCACTTTCACTGTACCTGCCTATAGTACCACACAGTAATCAGATTTAAAGGTAGAGTAGATGGTAAACACAGCAGAGCATTTAGATGCTGAACAGCCGAGTACCTAAAACACCATCCATCTGCTGGATGTGCTAACAAGCTGGTCACATTACTCTTAAAGAGGATAATATGCTAGTGATTTGTATCCACCGCCCCCAAAGTGGCCCATAAATCCATTTTTGCAGATTTAACTTGAACACTCTAAACATCTGCTATCCTGCTTTATCTGGTGAGTGGGTGTGGTTTGATCCGATTTTTTTTCTAACAAACCAACCAAACAACTTTCATTGCATTTTCATGAAGATTTTGCTTAAAATGTATGTAACAAAGTACATGCCAGCTCCATCCACCTCAACCAGTGAGATGAGACAAAAACATAAATCTAACATCAAAGCTGCTCAAACTTTGGCAGAGTGTTAAAGTCGGAAATCTGGGTCTGTACATATGCAGTTCAAGTGAACCCGCTTTATCGTTGTAATGTATGCACTGTAAACGTATCTGTATTAGATTACTTTTCATAGACTGCATATAGATTGCACAAAGCTAACGTGATATCATCTGTTGGTTTGTGGACTTGCATTTTGAAGCCAGGAGTTTGTTGCCATGTTCGGTTTTTTGAAGCTTGAAGTGACCATATTTGGTCTTACCCTTGAACCCAAGGACGCCGCCCATATGTGACTCAAGTCCTGGTGTGATTGAAGAATGAATTTTAGCTGATGACATCAGAATAGCTGAGAAGAAAATTATTGACCGAGTATTTTATGATTGAAAATGATGATTTCTGAATTGAATCTGAGTTTTTTGGCGCTAGCATCTAGTGGTCGTCACGTGGATTGCACTTTTATACACTTCCACATTGCCTTCACTTTTGAGCCCTGGTTGCTTCGTCCATTGCTATGCACAGTCTACGAGTGTTTTACATCTATTCAAATAAAGTCTGCACGATCTGAAATCTGAGTGTATTTTTACATCCCCACATGAGGCTTTCACTGTGAGGCTAAACAAAATTAGTAGAACGCCATGGACCATCTAAGTGCCAAGTATATAAGTCAACATGTAATTTGTGCAAAGAAAATGTAAATTACGGATGAAAATTTTTTTAAAATTGAGTGACCCCTGTGATGTGGCCAAGTGTAGGGCTCAATTGTTCGAAGTGTAAAGCTGATGGAGAAAATGCATTTTTGAGGGCCTTGAAAACTGCACGTTTACAATTCTCACAAGAGCAAGTGTATTTTTGAAAACAATTTACTACCAAGATAAATCCCACCGGACATAACTTACACTGCACATTACAGGTTTGACAACAATATTTATCAAAACCGACACTCTACTGCCTTTATAAAAGCCAACTCTGAAAAATAACGATTATAAGAACCTTTTCTTGTGGCGATTGATGGGGTCACATCCATCTAATCCGTCTTTCATTTACCCGTAAGGCTTCCCACCATCATCTGCTGCTCGGCTCCCTCAAGTCATTCACAGTCTTCCTACTCTCTCTTCATTTTCTCAAGCTTGTTGACTCCTTTCCCCTCTTCTTATGTTGCTTGTCACAATTTCTTTGAGCTGTTGTCTATCATTACAAGTTACGCTTTTTTTTTTTCTTAACGCATGAACATGGGTGAGTCCCTAGTGATTCAGTTGTCCTTCATTTATCCTTTAGCTCATTTCACATTAGCAGCTTCTCTCCTTCATTCTCCTAATACGAGCATAGTTAAGTATAGTTTTAATAATCTTCAATTATCCCTTTGTGGAAATAGTGTGTTTTCTACAATTCCATTATGCTTAATTTGGCACTTTCATATTGGTGGATACATTTGCAACAAACTATGAGCAAAATGTAATAAATAAGCTAGAAGATTTGTTCATTTTTGTGGAAGAAAAACTGCTTTTTCATGGGGGATTATGAAACATATGTCTTTTTTTCGTCATGGAACTAGGCTAGGTTCACAGCACAAAAATTCATCAGAGTGTGAAACTAAACAGTTCTTAATGTTCCTATAAAGCAGAACTTCCAATTATGCTTTCATACATTTTATGTTTTATTGTTTTCATTCCTCCCAGTTCCCAATCTATATCCTTCCACTGCCATGGCAATGTCATTGGAATTACTGTGAAAGGACATTTTAAAAGCATATGTAATATTCTTCCAACACATTCTTTCCAGGCTGTGCATAATATTACACGGTGCTCTCTGTGAGTGCAATTACATGGACATGTGCCTGGGACTGTGCCATCCAAAATGAGAACGATTATGGCCGGTCTGAGTAGTTATGCTGGAAAGAGAACAGAAGGGAGAAGAGGGACTGTAACCTTCAGCACTAGGCAATGCTTATCTCTTGCACACACTGCAGAGAAGAGGAAAAAATTATTTTTATCTTTACTTCATAAATAAGAAGCATCCCGTCTAAGATAACATCAGTGGTCTTTTGTCCTCGCCTAAGTGTTCATTAATATCGTTACATTTCATTTGTAAGTCAAAGGTTGGACATCAACAACTTCTATCTGACTTGCCCAAGTTACAGTTACCATCCTTTTTTTCATTCCTGTATCTGTGGAGGGAATCAATTGTACTTTTCATGACAGCCAAGGCAATTTCCAAGGTGCTATCTTCCAAGATATCATATTACACAGTGTCAGCACCTATCAGAGATTTCCAGTCTGCCAGGGCACGATGACCCCCAAAGATGAGAAGTGATTAAGTGCAGCAAAGATAGAACCGGCAGGTATTTTGGTGGTCCTCCAGACCTTTGTCCGAGAGGAGCACTGGGGACATAAGTGTGGGTGATTCACTTTACACTCCTCCTTACCACTACCTGTCACTACAAGTCACATTCACTTGTCCAGGCACGTCAGTATCTCATCATATGTAGGAGGTGATGTACATGTTCCAATGAAAGCACCCAGAAGTGTCATAATGGTAGTCCTGAGTTTCATTCTTAAATCCTCGCCCTCTCTATTTTTACTCTCCACTGTCATGAATGTAGCACTTTCACTTACAACCACAAAGCACTCAGCCAGCACAAAACTCTGCCGAGGCATAATCCAGCTGTATCAATGCTATATACTGAACACTGTTGCCTTGTTGTGGTGAGATAGCAACACTACCATGTTCAAACATTCATTCATTATAAGCAATAGGGACTTTTGGGGGGATTTTCAGACAGAATCCTATTCTCTGATCTTGCCCATAATTTAAAGGTAATACCGTTGTCAAAACAAATTATCATAATTTGTTCAGTAGTTTGTTGTGTAATATTGCCCACAGATAGACAGACACACAAACCATAACCTGTGAAGACAGTAGATAAGAGAAATTAATAATTACATGTCTGAATTCTGTAAACACAACAGGAATTTCAAACAAAATACTTCCTTAAAAATAAAAATCTCACAAGGGGAACAGGGCAGGAGGTTTTAGTCTTTCTCCTCTGTCATACCTCCCTTAAGTCTATGCCTTCAGTGTCTTTTTTATTTCCAGGGGATGTCTCAGAGGTACAGAAAAACCATGAGTGACACTGACAGGTTTCTACAGGGTTTACGGGTGGTCTCTGCAAAAATGTTGAAACCTAAGTTTTGAGTGGGTAGTAAGGGTATGGCTGGCAGGAAAGCTAATTAGACAGCACAAGGTTTTATGGGCGAGTTCATATATGAATATCTCACACATGAGGTTCTCATATAGCTGAAGAGCAGACAGAAGTTGCGCCAAAACACACACATGGATATACAAGCAATGCTGGCACACACACACACATTCACTCACTCACTCGTGCCCAGATCTGCTTCTACAGCTCAGCTGTGCTGTGGGCGCCGTGAAGACTGTGACGATGTGAGGGCAAGGAGGCGTTGGAGGCTCCTACCAGGCTCCTTCCTAATGGTAGATTTGACATTTACCCTGGGAGGCTGTGGGCTGTGGCTGCTGATCCCACAGAAAATGATTCAACCTGCCGGCAGAATATAAGAGGAATCTATTCTGATGGATGGAGACAGCTACGGTGAAGGACCCAGAGATGTCTGGGGGCTGTGTGCGCATACTGTACCTTGATTTACCAACACACTGCATCTGACACAACTGTTACTTGAGCCCATCCAGGCTAGCCTACGTTGGCAGTTATCTGGGGCATTACATGATGGAGATAGACAGAAAACAGGTACAGTATGTCAGTGGTTCACCAAGTGAGCATCTTCCATCACGTTTTAGTGAATCACGGATACAAGCGTACAACTCCTCCAGATGGCTCAACAGTGAGCATCACAGAGCCAACTGTCTCCATACCACCTTCCTTCACTGGTCAGATCTGACTGTATGCCACTCTTGTTCAGCTGACAGTATGCTTAGCACTGACCACACATTTTTCAGACATTTGTCTTCAGACTTTGTTTTCACTCTTTCAGAGTTCCACAGAGTGTTAAACACATTCATCACAAAGAGTCTGCCAGTCAGAATAATCTTCCAAAACCCTCCAAATCAAACTCTGACAAATTTGGGAAATTGCCCATGTGGCCACTTTTTAGAAGTAGAAATCCCAAATGGTTCCGTTTCTCTGTGGACTAAACTGAGCTAAATGTTAACTGATGTTAGTCTGAAGGGCATGTGATTGTGTGTGCCAAATTTCATGGCAAACCATCCAACAATGATTGTAATTGTTTCACATTCATGTGGTGTTATAAGAGCGGTTTAACAAAGTTATTAAAATTCAACCTCTTAAGACGACCGTCTCAAATCACAGATACTCCATCAGTAGCTGTTGACTAAAAGCTGAAAAACACCATGTTGCTGGTGGCACACAAAGCAAATTCTGATGTCACTATAATCAGTAGGATTCTTTTGAGGACCAACAATATCTGTAATACTATTCACGGGACTACATCTGATAGTTTAATCTTGATTTACTGCCATCCCTACAACCTAAAAATGACTGACACACATCAAGAGTCGGTGCCTACTTTCAGACATTTAGGGAAACCATTGCTCAAGCAAAAAAGCACGGGATGTCACAAACTTCTTTTTTCCCCACATATGTCCCATTCTTACTATTATTACAGTGATTTGTGGTGACTCCATCAGCTCCATTTCTTTGGCTGTTTGACATCATTTATTACGGTGCTTTGAGATAGTTACAAATTGCAAATCCCTGACTCATCACTGTATACGCAATGCTGTGGCTGCTTGGCCATCTCTGTCAATGCGTAGGCTCAGTCACTGGTCTATCTTTATTTATAAGGCCATTTTTGGGAAAGCTTCCTTCCTACTCTTGTTTCTATAATAATCAGAAATGTGGGCCTCATTATGCAGCAGTCTGAAGACCTGGGATATTTTTTTGCTGACTGTTATTCTGCCAAAAAGACTAAAAACTAAAGGGATGAGTAACTGGTGAATGGGTTTAGGGCAACTGCCAGATACTTGGAGAAAATACAATTTTGGTGACTGTCAATGCTTTTAGTAAGATCTTATTTTTACTGACAGATTTTCACCTCTCTATATCCTATACAATTTTCTTCCTGTTCAATACATTTACGTTATATTTCATGTATTAAATATGTATTGACTTCTTTGAAGCACTGCTTTATGTATATATCACACTGATTTATCTTTTGACAAACAGAATCTGAACATGAAAGTCTGATAAATAGAAAGATCAAGGCGATTACACCCACAGCACTTCACAAATTCCCACCCAACCATTTTTGACTTCACCTAGAGTATAAATGGAGCTTTTGATCTGGATGGTTAAAGACTAATATGGCAGGTGACATCTTAGGATACTCAAATATAAACTGCCAGCTGTTCATAAATCTAACAGAAGTACAAATATGCTAAGCAAGGTTTACCACATATAGTTGCTACACACTTTAAATAGATAAAGTAGCTATTTTCCACATTAACCTACAATCAATGACCCATTATGACACAGTGGAAATTATTTTTCTCTGATGGAAACATGTACATTTTATCATATGTTGTATGCAAAGACTGTCTATAGAAATGGAAAAAGCAACTGGGATTCAAAAATAAGGCCAATGCAAAAGTACAAAAAAATCCAATAACCCCAATGGCCTGAAAACTGAGTTGAAATGACTTCTACTCAAAAATCATAATTTTCAATCATAAAATAGTCAATACATTTATTCCACAAGTCTTTCTGATGCTAACAGCTAAACTTAAATTGTTTTTAGTGATCTTTTGCTTCCATCTAAAGGGAAAAAAAAAAAAATCAGTGAGTAGATGTTTGGCTACAAAAACAGGAATACTAAAGGTTTTTTTTTAGCTTTTTCAGTAGGTCTGGTCTCCAATGAGGCCAGCTCTGAAGTCAAGTCTCATAGGCTGTGGGCAGTGTGCTCGTGTTCAAGGGTCAGACCCACCTCCTTATTCCTCCCTTCGTATCCAAATATGGTCCCTTTGGGCTCCAAAAAGTCAACATGGTGACAATCAAATGACAATCTCCTGGCTTGAAAATACCAGTGCACAACCAATGAGTGATGTCACGTTAGCTTCATCCATTCTATATACAGTATACATCTGAAGACTTCTGCTCAGCTTTACATGTATTTGTTGCCTTTAACAACGTAGGTGAAGGAGATGTTTGGCCTTGGTGACTGCAAATTTATGCTTTAACAACCAAACAAGAGAAAACAAGACTTCTTGGGTTACAAGCCAACGTCTCCGTGTATGGGAGATGCACGCCCTGCTTTCTGCTAGCCTGTTTTTATTCGTCCACTGTCAAGAAAGCAGCCGCAGTAAATACTGCTGTAAGTTCATAAAAGTATCTCTCAAACCTAGAACAAGACAGCTGGCATACCATCAAAGGCAATAAAACATATGGTACAGTGACAGCACATATATCAGCGCCTGCCTGCACACAATTCTCTCTTTTGTTTTGAAAGCTTCTTCTCTCTTGTTTACTTGTGAAAGCGCAGTTCATAAGTCTTTGAATTCATATGACAGTGTCAACACTGGCAGAGTACAAAATGAAATGAAATGGCAAAGGGAAGATCTGATAAAGGAGAAGGACGCTGTAATAAATGGACCAGTGGTTTACATATAGTAACTTGGTTTTTTGGGACTGCAAATATTAAAGAAGGGCAGTATATTTTAAAATGTCAAGCAAATGTATCCAGGAAAGTGGAATATTATGGTCAAAACACATAAAATTATGAAAGTTCTTCAGTTTTTGAGTCAAAAAGGAAAGTATATAAATGGTACTCATGCACTTATAAAATTAGCTGCCATGCCTGCTATGACAAGGTTAGTACACAAGACTATTACAACTAAAGGGAAAAGGTCAGGCTATTACTGTCTGTGACTGCTTTTACTATAACTATTTATACCTTATTTGACAAAGACCTAATACATAGAGTTGTGGTCTAACACAAAAAAATGTTAAATAAAAAAAACCTAAAGATTTAAACTCAAATATAAAAAATGATGCATATGAAAGTTTGTCTTTGGAAGAAGCAGCTCTGTCCTTTCCTATATTACCTCTGATTAATGATAAGTGGAGGCTTTATTCACCCTGAGCAGAGCCCACAGGCTTCTTCTCAGGTTGATTACAACCACAACAACCTCCACCGAAAAGGACAGGCAGAGGTTGCCGATTCAGCCAGTACATTGCCTGCGAGGTGAAACCCAGGGCTGTCACAGTTCACAAATGACTTGGTACTCGGGGAAAGGTTAATTGCCACAAGCACATGGTAATACTGAAGGTGACTTAGACGAGCTACATTAACCACTCTGACTGTCTCTTTCATTTTGGCAGCTGGGCAGCGAGAGGACAATGTTTGAAAGTGGTTTTGATGATAAACTAAACACAAACTGTCGAGAACGCAGTAGGGAGACAAAAATATGACTCTGAAAAGTTTGTGGGATGTATTTGAACATCCTCAGTGGACACAACACAACTGCACAAGGCTCATAATGACTGACAGACTGGGCAGAGATTCCTCTAATCCCCAGGCCAGAGCTAAAAGTCAAAAGACTTTTAGCAATCATGACGCTGCTGAAAGTTACATTTGATAAAAATGTACTTTGTCTTATTTGTACTGTATCTTTGGTTGTATTCAAAGAAATATGTTTATTTACAACTGTAGCAGTTTTAGGCAATAAAAATGTGGTGTGCTGTGTCAATCTAAATGTCTACTCGAATACAAAATCACATCTTTTCTACAGTTTGTCAGTGTGAAAATGGATGAAACAGAAAGACAAAGACAAATAGACAAACGGATGGTGTCTAAATAGAGAGAGTGAGACAGAGCCAATGCTGAAAAGTGAATCCTCATGGCTCACTTAAAGCATGGAGCACTGTGACTGTAAAAGTGTGAATGTGTAAAGGATGTGCGTTTTGGCGAATGCATTAACTGCAGCATGGCCATAATTCAGAGCAGCTTGTCCTCATTAAGACTTAGCAGTCCATCCCACTGAAGCGCCTTACTCCGAGTGCAGCTTAGCCCTTTCATCCCCATTTTGATGTGGACTTCAGCCCTGTCTCCTGAGTATGAGGGTGGTGGTGATGGCGATGGCAGAGCTGCTGGACTCCTGGGACCTCTGGTAGTCCTCAACATAAGCTGGGAGACACAAGGTCAGCTGCAGACTGTGCCCACTTCCAAAGGTTACAGTCATTTATTTTCACCAAAACACCACCCTCCAATCCTGTGCCAAATCCACATTAGAATGAATATTCTGATTTGGTGGAAATTGATCAATGCAGCATTTGCCTGTGTTGTTGCCACATTAGTGCTTGAAGTGGTTGGCTGCTCTAAAGCCTTATGATCACTGTAAAGTTGTACCTGAGATGTTTGAGTTGGAAGCTATTTCCTGTTTCCATTTTTTGGCAGCTCAAACAGTTGGCAGGCTTTTCAGCAGAACATCCTGGTTTCTCCCCAGCAAGCATTTTTATCTGTGGGGGGGGGGGGGGGGG
>OOFC01011002.1:0-12872 GCA_900323345.1 Pseudochromis fuscus
ATGAAATTTAGATTTAACTCATTTCTTAAGCTTTTTTTAAACATATTTTTTTTATGATCAAGAGGGAGGAAAAACAAATGCAAAGAATGCTAACAAGAGCAAATGAAGAAGATAAAGTGCTTGTCAAATAAGTAGCATAATCTGGATGAATCAAACCATCTTCATGAGCAAGTTCATCTGTGACCCGCCTTCTTAAATATTAGTTAACAACTTACACACACAAATAAAACTGCTGCTCTGTGATTTAAAGTTTAGTGCTCAAAAGAGGCTTGCATAGCTTAATGTTTTGTGATGTTTTATACTCTGTGGTACACTCTAGGCTTCTATCTATCTATCTATCTATCTATCTATCTATCTATCTATCTATCTATCTATCTATCTGTCTGAAAATATAAAACAACAATCATCTCATGAAGCAGAACATGAAGATCTGAAAGAAGATTAATATCTTCAATGGTACACCTCTCCCTGAAAATGCAAACTGTGTTTCTCTAATTAACCACCAGGAGTCAGTAGAACTTCAAAATTGAAGGGCGTGAGTACTATTGTCTAAATAACCCATTGATTGATTGTATTCTGAATTGCAGTGACATTGTCATATGTTACTACGTTTTAGATACAATATTAGCTCTTCGGGTTCTGTATTCAGCATTTTAATGACAAACTAATGGATAACCTCTGATGATTTATAATTCAGTGTGAATCAGGTGCCGAATTAAATACTAAGGCTATACTGGAAACCACTGGTGCATAAATGTACACATACTGAATAATAAAACCAGACATCAGGCAACAAAGGAGTAACAAGTGGATATTTAGAAGGAGCATTATGCTAATACTAGGTGCGATAGAGGCTATGCTTATAAAGTAATATTAATAATATAATGGATTTCACAGTTATGACATGCAACCAAAATTTAGCTTCCATTTCTTCAACTGCATGAGCCTCAAACTCTGTCATGACATTACAGTATATTGTATTACATTATTGCGATGCAATGCATATAGGCTATTGTAAAAGGATAACATAGGCCTACAGTATGACCATGTGCCGCAGGGTAGAATAAACAAACTATATCTCTAATGACACTCATCGTGTTCCCTAACGACTGTAATATTGTTAAATAATTAGTTATATCAGCTGCCAGAATGATGTAGGTCAACGGGAGAGCCTTTGGAGACTGCATTACCCACAGTGCACCGGGACACCCCCCACCACCAGCACAGCCCAGTCTCGTTCCAACAGACTGCAGTGTCCTCCTCCTCTCCGCCCTGCACGCTGAGCTGCACTCTGATCTGCAACACGGGCGATGGGAGTGCGGGCGTGGACGTCCTGCGTGCCACCTCCATCCCCATGATTAGAGGATCAGTGACAGGAGAGCCGCTCGCTCGCGCGGACGTCCACGGCGCCCCGGTGTATTTGGATGCAAAGTCAGCCCACAGACTGACAGCTCGGAGCTCGAAATGTTACGTGTTTTTGGAGGAAAAGCCTGTTTGAGTGCGCTGGACCTCCGGACAGCTGGCTGAGCAGCGCGAGCAGGGACCGTCGCGAGCGTTTTAATCTGTCGCCAAATTGGGTTACGGACCTTTAATGGTCCCCCCCTCCTTTTTTTTACTTGGATGCAAACCATACGCCCATGCGACGATGTCAGTGGATGTTGCTGCCCTCAGTGTACAGGTTAGGTTACAGTAAACGCTATTTGTTTACGTATTATAATCAAGCTGTTTGGGGTTGAAGACACAAGCGGCGACTGGACTCATACAGCACTTTTACGCGTATAATACATTAGCATATTTTATTATTATTACTGATGGAATGGGGTGTCGATCTGCTGATAAAGGAATCATGAAGACAGTGCATCTCCTCATCGCCTTGTTCATCTCGTCCACTCCGATCACAGATACTGTAAT
Source organism: Pseudochromis fuscus (assembly GCA_900323345.1). NCBI lineage: Eukaryota > Metazoa > Chordata > Actinopteri > Pseudochromidae > Pseudochromis > Pseudochromis fuscus. The sequence goes on from OOFC01011002.1 coordinate 1,912, forward strand.
ACTGCATGGCCTCCATGCAAACCTTGACTGACAATATTTTCCACCTTATTGCCACCGTGTGATGGTTTCTGTGTCTTGCTGAAGAAGTCGTGGATATAACCCCCCCCCCAAAACCCCTCCACTACAACACTAAATTGATTGATGATCTGAGAAGTACCACGCGCGCTCAGAGGGATATAATAATAATATAATAATAACAATAATGGTAAATGCCTGCATCTCTTCTCTGGCTCCAGTGAAGAAGAGTTTCTGGTATGAGGGAGCACTCGTCTCCATCACAAATGTAGCCCAGCAGAGGAGACTGAACCAGGCCGCCGCACAGACACGGAGGTGGGTTTGTTGTGCTCAGACTCGGCTGGATGCTGAACATGGTGCCACTTCACAGTTCTGTATTGAATACCTGCCGCCCCGCCGTCGGCTCGCTTCTCTAATTCCCCAGCTGTCTTAAAATGGACGGGGCCTTTTTGGTAAAGGCTTGTTTTCATCAGGGACGCTGACCCGGCTCATGAGTGGCCATGCATGTAGGATTTAGCCTGCACCGGCTTGTCGGGATGTAGGGCGAATATCCGTGGATATTTCCAAACACAGTATAGAAGAGAAAACAGCCCATATTCATGGAGATGGCTGGCGGGGGAGGTGCATCTACACTGGGCTGGATGAGAAATAATGAGGACCCCTGCTCAGAGGATTTCACTCAGCTCGTACACAGACTGCGGTTTTTATTGACAGCCTAATAGTCCGTTTTATACACTAAAAATTAATCTGACAATCAGCTGTGGTTTTATTATCACCTCAGTGACTGGTGAAGCTCCCAGAGTCAATAATAATTGTTAATGGGCTGAAAGTAACCACACATAAGTTCATTTTGGCAAATAATTAAAAACTATGAAGACATAATGAGCTCAGATTTTGTTTTCATTTTGATGAATTCTACTTAATTGTGAGAGTAATACAGAATATTGGTACTAACTATGTAACTGTTTTGTTAATTGCATTTGTCAGACCCTGGGGAGAAATAATGTCTGGATTAATTTTACAACTCCACCAGGACCTCATCCGACTAAAGGCATCTTTCTAAAGGATTTCATACCACCTGCTGTTTTCTAGACAAACACACGTCTATTGTGAGAGTTTGTGGCAGCTTTTTACTAGACACAGTTGTAGAATCATTTAGGTTTTTTTGGGGGGGGGTGGGGGGCGGTGGGGAGAACCTCATGAATCGGTTCTACTGAGTGTCATTGTTTGACCTGGTGTACTTTGCCCCGGAGTGAACTTTCCTTTGGGAATACATGTTACTTGCACACTGCGTAGCAACAGCACAGCAGCAATCGGTGACAGGATTTGGCACAGATTCAACAGCGAGATGTGGTGATGGGGGGGAGCAGTGGCAGCTCTCTGAGCCTCTGATCCCCTCTCCCCTCCACTGGTGGTCGAGAACACCTCATCTCAGTCAATGGGCCCTGTATGGATTTTGTGCCTGAGTTGACAAAGGGCAGGCTGACAGCGTCAAACAGCAGTCAGGCTGCCATGAACCCATACGGCAGAGCGAGCAGCACAGCAGCCCCCCTGTCCTGCACCAGCTGTGGGGGCTGTTGCTCGCCGCCTCCTCCTTGCCTCATTCCCCCTGGGCCCCCCTCTTCTACTACCTCCTCCTCTTCCATGCCCCCGAATATGACCCCACCACCGCCCATGTTTCCCGCCCCAGTCGTGCAGGTGGAGAATGGTAGCAGCTGGAACTCCTCCACCATCTCCTCCTCTGGCTCCCCTGACTCCCACCCTGGTCACCGATGCGGGGCGAACAACCCCAACCCCTACTGGACGGCGGTGTTTGACTATGAGGCCACAGCAGATGAGGAGTTAACCCTGCGGCGTGGGGACCTTCTTGAGGTCCTCTCAAAAGACTCCAAAGTGTCTGGGGATGAGGGTTGGTGGACAGGCAAGATCCAGGACAAGGTGGGTATCTTTCCCAGCAACTATGTCACAAGGGGAGACGCTGCCAGTTACCAGCAGCTGACCGCAGGAGGACTGGTGGCAGGTGGAGTGGGTGAATGTCCCTTGGAGATTGACTTTTCAGAACTGCTCCTGGAGGAGGTGATAGGAGCTGGTGGCTTTGGAAAGGTGTATAAAGGAGGGTGGCGGGGAGAGGAAGTAGCTGTAAAGGCTGCCAGGCAAGACCCAGATGAGGATATTAGTGTCACAGCAGAGAGTGTGCGGCAGGAGGCCAGGCTGTTCTGGATGCTGCGACACCCCAACATTATCGCTCTCCGAGGAGTCTGCCTGCGGGAGCCCAATCTCTGCTTGGTGATGGAGTACGCCAGAGGAGGGGCTCTGAACCGGGCCCTGGCTGGAAAGAAGGTTCCCCCAAGAGTTTTGGTGAACTGGGCGGTCCAGATTGCAACAGGGATGGACTACCTGCACAACCAGGCATTTGTACCCATCATCCACAGAGACCTCAAGTCCAGCAACAGTAAGTACTTCAAACTGTTATCTTCTATTATATTTTTAACACTTGTGGCTCCACTGTAACACATTGGAAGAGGAACGTTGTGAGGGATAAGGCTAATAAAAGGCCAGAGGTCTTTGTGCAGAACTCAGCAACAAGGACAAAACCCAGAGCAGAGCTGAGATACACTCAAAAGTAGATCAGTTACTAACATCCCTCAGTTCTTAGATTAAGATCAACTACATCTGAAATTTTCAGGAAGTCTCAGCCACATCTTGTGACATCCATCCGTGAATGGAGTTCGCTCCGTTGCCATGGATACACTGGTGTTGTTATCATGGAGCTGAAGGCAAAGATGTTGTTTGTCACATTATTCCCAAGGTCAATAATGACCCCCTAGGCTCACCTTGATGTGTGTGTGTGTGTGTGTGTGTGTATAGATGTATAGATAGCTATATACACATTTGAACTCACAGCAGAGACAAGATGTACGGTACAAGAGGCACAACAAGCACATTACACATAGTTCGACTTTGTGAACCTGTTTGTAGAGGCAAATTATTAGTGTTGCAGTTAGCTATGACAGACCGACACTAAATTCCTTCATGAAGGTTAAAATGATCAGTTTTAATTGAAGCAGTTTGAGACACATGTTGCTTTAACTATGATTAATTTAGTTGCATTACACTCAGAAGTTTTTCTTATACTTTCTGTAGTTTAAGTTGAGAGAACATATTATTAGAAATATTACATAAAAATATTGAAAACACTAGAACTTCAGTGTGTAAAAAGTGACTGAGTACTGCATTAAACTTTTAACAAAAAAATATCTGGTGGTTTGAATCCATCTTCATCAAGGCAGATTCAGTTTACAGACATAATTCCAACTTTATTCTGACATCAATTAAATCAAAGCAGAAATAACGAGCCAATACTGTTGCAACATGTTGCCCATAGTAACCACAGTGTCGGGGGAAATGTACAATACATAATGTATGGGAGACAAATCTACTGTGCATCACATAATCTATGTAAATCGAGAAGAAAACATGCTTATTCTGTTTCTTGCTAGTGTAGAGGAGGATGACTCTCACTTCTATTCAGTAAATATGATGCTGAGGCCATGATACAGTTAGCCTAGCTTAGCATTAACACTGAAAACACGGAGAAACAGCTAGCTACTTTAAGCAAAATCAGCCTCGCAGCAACTCTAAGGGTATTTCCCAAAATATTGTATTATTAATGTAAGACTGAACAGCAGAGAAAGACCTTAATTAGTAACAAATATATAATACAAAAGACCTCATTGCAATAGGTTGCTGTGTTAATTAATTGACCCACTTATAATATTGATATGTTTGCAGTCTAAACGCTTGAACTGTGGTCACAAGTACTGCAGTTAGGGCTGCCCTGCATGTAATCCACTGCAACAAATAAGCAGACAGTTATAAAAGTACAAACATTAAGCCTTGTCCTAATCATTTTATGACATTACAGAAATGTGATTATCCAGTTGTTGTCATTGAATTCCAGTGTATGATGGGTGGTTTTGGGAGTGCTGACACTGGAGTAGAAACTTTAATTGAACGCAGCAGGGAGGCCTAAGTCCTGGAGAGCTGGTCTCTCTCTGCCATCTTTTCGCTGTCGTCTCTCTCTGCACCTCCTCCTGCTCTTCATCCTCCTCCTCCTCCTTCCTCCCCTCCTCAAGGAGAGCAGTTCTGCTCTGCAACTCACTGTGCTATTTTTGGTCCTTTGTGCTACTTGCTGTTTAAAGACGCAGTTGCAGTTGTTGGTGCATCAAAGAAACAACACACGACGAGCATCTAAGTGCATTTGTGTGCGTATACGTGCAGGTCAGGCAGTGTGTGTTTATCCCAAGTGACATGAGTGATGGGGGAGGGAGTGTACAAATATGGGTGGAGTGTGCAGGATGCTGACTAAAGGCCTTTTAAGAAGGAAGACAGCCAAAGTAAGTGTAGCTTAAACAGAGTTGCTGCTGATCTGCTGAAATGTCTCCTAATCTTCAATCCCTCTGCATGAGTTTCTTACTTTTCTATCACACTTAGACAGTTCCCATGTCTTTCCTCTCCCTCCTCCCTCTGCGGCTCCAGCAGTAAAGGTGTGGGATCAGATGCGTATTGGACAGCAGAGCCTTGGCAACAACACCATAATGCTGCCTTTCCATGGTGACATGGGCACTGCTTCTGTGTCACTGAGTCATACAGCTGCTAGCCGCTGTCAGCTGCTGCGCAAAATGTCAGTCCCCTAATTTAGAGTATTGTGTGTGTGTGAAAATAGCAACTGAAGAAATGCAGGAAAGTCTCAGTGTGGGCTCGGACCCTCTTTACCCGCCGAATGATGAACCTTGTGAAAATGCGGGGTGCTAATCGTTAAGTATGTGATTATGTGACTCACACCCACATGGAGGGATGCTTGCATTAGCCTAGCGATGCCCGGAAGGAGAAAGCATGGGAAAAAAGTGAGGCAGAGGCAGAGGAGGGAGTTATTGAGTGAGAAGATTGGGTGAATAACAGCATGGAATAGATCAGGTTGTGAAGGGAAAATAAGCTTGGGGACCAGGGAGAGTGGAGCTGTATGAAACGAGAGAGTAGACTGATGGGAAAGAACAAGAGATGGAGAGCGTGGGGGATAAACAGTGGTTCATCTCAGTTTAGGGTTACACCTCAGCTCATTGTCCAGGTGCGCTGGTCTCAGGTGTCCTCTTCAAACCGCCGACCACTTGGCATCACTGCGGTTACAGAGCAGCTAAGGCCCCCGAGCCTCTCCGTTTGTTTCTCCCATCAGTAAACAATCTTCGCTCTCCCAAAGAAAAATTCATCAAGACAACGTGCGTTTGAAGCTCTGCGCAAATTTTTACAACACACAGGTTTTATTTTTGGCTCACTCTGATGCTTTCTTCTATATTTATCTCATCTCTGTTTGAATCTTTCGGGGTGTGTCTCTGAGCATGTGCAGCTCTGTGTTCGAACCTGCCGAGTGTTGCCGTTGCTCAGGCCCCACAGTGGCGAGTGACTGAGCGAATCTGTGTAGCAGCGATAATCTGATTACCATGACCTCCTTAGAGTGATGTCACAGCATGTTTGTGGGTTGGCAGGTCATTGCCCCCGTGGTCATGCCTTACCTGTCACTCTGATCCTGGATCTGCCTCCAGTTTCCCAAAGCATAGGGCACCAGTCCTCCTCAGTTGGCTCACATGTAGAATTGAAGACAGGATGGACAGGAAGATTAAGACCAAAACCTATTGACATGAAAAATATATTAAATATAAATATACATATGATTATTTTGCTTTTTTTTTAATGATGACAATTAATATGGTTAAAAATGTCTAACTGTGAAATATTCATATGTATATTTTAGTTTTAACCCAACAACATTCAGTTTAATATCACAGAAGAATAATGAAAACAGTAAGAAAGGAAGCAGTGAATGTTTGGCAGCAAAAATACCTAAAAATAGACTGATATTTAAAGGTGCTGCTGATTAACTTGGTCAGATGACTAATTCATTAATCAAACAATAGTTTCAGCTGAATGCGAAACTAGAAATTCCTTTTTGTCTTTATTATATCCTGCATAAGTGTTATCTTTTTACTGTCTTATAGCTGTATACACCACAGTTTTATGAATCAAAAATGTTTCTTGCATGTGTATGTTAATGTCTTTTTAGTAGTAGAAGCAACATTATTGACATAAATATACCAAATATTGTGATGTTTAACTTTGAATGTATTTCTCATACTTTGATATCTGTCCGTGAAAGACTTGATAGATGAAACTGGAGAGGTGGGGTACACCCTGGACAGGTCACCAGTCCATCGCAGAGACAGCACACGAAGACAAGCAACCATCCACACTCACACTATGGCCAATTTACAGTAGTCAATTAACCTAACAAGCATGTCTTTGGAGGAAACAAAAACCCACAGAGGTACAGAGAGAACATGCACAACATACACACAAAGGCCCAAGATTCTCACCACAAAATGAAACACCACTATTATATTGAACTGGAACTTCACTGTATAGCTCTGGAGAGTTGGACCGTGTCTTTTAAGTCTCTTTACTTTTAAATCTGCATGAGTGAGAAATCCAAAAGATGCTCATGGAAAGTTTTGAAGTTGTACAGTTTTATGGGTCTGTTCCCGATGATCGTGTGATGTGCTCAGAAGCTCAAGAGTAAGTGGCGTTAGTGGACCCGAGTTGAAACTGTTTCTTGTAATATTTCTACAGTTCCTGTTTTGCTGCCACTGCCGGGATGCGAGGCTGAATCATGGCTCCTCTGTAGTGTTACATGTACCTCACTGACAGTCTCTGACACTCTATATGGAGCTCTGTAGAAGCAGTGAGTCAGCTCCGGGTAAGACAATACAGGTGAGCCGATCACCTGTCGCTAACAACAGCACAGACACCGGCAGGGCCACATATCTGTCCCTGGTGTCTGCTCTTACATATACAATAAATGTCTTATAGCTTCACCGTGTCCCACTGTGGATGTTTGTATACCACCTGTTAAATTACATGACTCCACTTTAATGTAGACAACAAATGCATGTGAGTATAAATGGTAGTTTTATGGTCCAATATGAAGTTTCTGTGATGTTTCACCATGAATGCAGAGACTACTACAGCACACATGCACACACAATAAAGGCCGAGCACTGTTGACATTACCTGCTGTTGTGACTGCTGTAGCTTCAAATGGGAGCCATGTTTACACAGTCAACAATCATCTGAATAGTGGGAGCCCCGTGTCTCAGAGCTGGCTCGACAAGATTAGAAAAATAGAAGTACTATTCTGTTGGTGTTTTCTTTTGTTTTGGTTGATGTTTTAAACTGCAGCAACCATAACATCAACAACAGCACTGCACACAAGTGCTGTAATAGCTACTTAACAGATTACCGAGCCGAGATATGGCATATAGTCGCTGTCATTGAAAAGCCTGTGTCTGTGTGTGTGTGTGTGTGTGTGTGTGAGAATGTAAGAGTGAGTCTGTTGAGGAAAGGATTAGAGTGGTGGCCAGTGCCGGCTGCTAATCCCTCAGAGAGACAGAGCGGAGGCCGAGACTGTGACTAACTGGACTAGTGGGAGCTAGCAATACTAGAAATGGGGCACTAAACCGTTATTACACCAGAGTCTTTTAACATGAGGTGTGGACATGTATCATGGGCTTGGATGTGAATGAATGTACATTTTTCAGGTATTAATAAAAGGTAATGACAGCATAGATGTAAGGAAATAAGCCTGGACTTTTCACTATGTATCATGATATTATTCTAACAAACCAGCTAATTGCACTATAGCTCGTTGTGAGCCATTTGCTAACTGGAGATTTAGGCATCAAGTAGCAAACTGAATCAACAGATTTAACCAAATGTGAACTTTTCTTCACATAAATTAACAAAAAAAACCCCAAAAAAAAACAATTTACTAAACTTTAGATTAATTAACATTCACATATGCAGAGCTTTAGGCAGTCTGTGTTGTGAGGTTGGCAGGGTAAATGGTGAATTGACCTGTAATTGTAATTTGTCATTTTGGTTACTCATTGTACAATATGGGGGATTTCCATGTATGTAAGTTTATGTATGTAACTGCATGGGAGCAGACCTAGGGAAAGATGATGAATATTTTATAATGTATATGTCAAAGCAACACATTATGCCAATAACTTTGATCTGCAATATTTATTTTACCCCTGAATTAAGAGTAACTGTGACAGAAAAATGGACGCACACAATATGCAGCTCTATCCTGTTAACTAGTAACCACATTTTTTTCTAATGACTACTTTGAGTAGTTCAGTTAGTCCTGACTGGTGTCTGCAGATCCTAATCTCAGGCTACCTACCACATGGTTTTGACAGTGTACCTGACAGGCAAAACTCAGGGCATAACAAAGGTTGTTATTGTTTCAACTGCAGGCAGAGAGCTTACATAAATTTCTTTTGGAGTCTTTACCTGAATTTTTGTAGCTGAGAAAAGGTTTTCATGATTTTATATTTTATCAGATTCCTCCACTGGATGAGGGTGTGTTTTAATTTCTCTGTTTTGTTTGTGAGCTCGGTGCATGTGCAGTGAGTATGTAGGCCTGTGAGTGTATGGAGGTCAGGCAGCAGGACATACTGGCGCTAGGGCAGAGAACTCACAGTCCTACTATCGCACACATGTACACACACATGTACACACACACAGGCTCTCATGTACACGCTGCAGTACAGCAACAATGACCCCATTCTCACACAGCAGCCCAAGACAGAGCGAGAGCAGGGCTCACAATGGCAGGAGTCACTGCAGGGGAATGGGGGGCGAAGGATGGGAGATGGAGGCAGCGAGGGGCGACCGTAGGCCGTGAATGACAGAGTGGAGCGATGGATGGAAGCGAGGCAGGATGGGTAGAAGAGCAGAGCAGGAATGCAGTGGTTGTAGAGAGAGAAACCCCTGGAGGCTCAGCTGGGAAAGGGAATGGAGAGATGGATGGGGGAGGGAGGGATGAAGTATAAGGCCAGTTTGAGAGGAGGTCAAACCATTCTTCTCTTAGAGAGACAGCTACAGATTAAGGCTAACATTCTTGGTGCACTGTAGGCTGCACTTTTTCACTCTCTGTGTCTGTACTGTAGGCCTCATTATACTGATACACTTCAAGTCAAATGCACAAATCATTTAACGACTCCAGCTGGATGAAGATGAGCGTGTGCAGCTTTGGAAATAGGTAATGATCCGTCCACAATAAAAATTTCTATGAAACGATAGTAGCATACATTTTTACAAATTGTCTTGCATGGTCCATTAATTCTATTTATAGGCTGTTAGTTCCAATAATGTAGATTAAGCCTCTAAAATGAGTCAGTCAGTCTAGTAGCATACTACCACTGCTGCAGGCTATTAAATGGATTGCTATGAAACAATAATGTCCTACTGACTGGTGAAAAACTGATGATGAACACAATAAACATTTATACGTACCAGTGTGCTATCATATAGCTCCCAAAACTACTAGTGTGTATTTTTTTCAATGATGTGAAAGTCCAACATAAATTTGATGAAAATCAATCCAAGAGAAGAAACAACCAAATTATTATTTTTTTAAATTGGGATCAACATGAAGACACAGGTGAGAACCAAGACAGAGATGGTGAAGAAACAAACTGAAAAAACACACAGAGAGAAACGCAAGGTTAAATACACCAAGGTAATTAAGAACAGGTGGAAACAATCAGGGAGACACAGGGGTGACAAGACAACATGACAAAGATGGGGAATAAACCAATTACAAGAAAAAGTAACTTATCCAAAATAAAACATGAAGTGACAACTAAGACTGACAAAGACACTACGTGTGAGGGAGACACGGGGAAAAGAAAAACACTCAGGAGAAACAGAAGAAACCCAAGAGACGTAACAGTGACCACATTAAACATCACATTACATCTCATTTTACTCTCACAGTAGAGTCCCGACAGCTGCAGCAGGCATACTGAGCCTCAGTGGTCCCTCCAGATATGACTTACAGTAGGATGTGTGAGGGCTGATATGAATATTTTCTGATTACCACTGCTGTCGTTTTGGTTTGAGGTCTCTAAACTTTCGATTGCTGTTAAAAAAATTTCTCAATCTCTTCTTACTGAGCTCCTTTATTTATCATCCATCAAACTGTTCGATGTCTTGTTGAACATCTGGATTAACAACTGCTTAGCAAAGTTTACATCTGCAGACTTAATTAATTTAATGCATTTAAATAATTGACTAACTTTTGACTCACTAGTCTCACTGGTTATCCTTCAAGGTTACTATTGTTATTACTGTTACACTAACACCTACTGCAAATCTGATAACCTGCTCCACACATGTTATTACCAACACCTTCTATTTCACAGAGGATTTTATAATATTTCTATTTTTTATCATCAGTACTTCACATTTGGAATATTTGTATTCATCAACAGCTGTACTGAAGATTTACCTGATTTTCAATGCATTTGCATTTCCTACCCACTAATAAAGTAAATTATCGCTGCTTATAAATAGTACTGTTATCTCATATTGGCACAATAAGAAGTTGTCAAACGGAAATTGAGGAAATGTAAGAAAACACTAATTGCAGCAGTTGACTGATAAGGGGTGTAGAAGCATTGAGGGAACATCACAGCACAAAGTAAAGCTCCACTCATCGCAGACTGGTGATAAAACAAGGACTTTGGACTGTGTTCACGTCTCTAGCTTCACTGTGTGAACTCTGCTGCTGACAGATGTTTGTGTCGCCTCGCTGTCAGGAGGAACCGCTGCTGAGTGTCCGTCCGTCTCGGTGAGCGAGCGACAAAAAGGGAGAGCTGAAGTGACACAACTAAATCGAACAGTGACACCAGTCAATAGCTGCATGATTACAAATGAACACATCACCATGCACTTACACACACACACACACACACACACACACACACACACACACACACACTAACAAACGCTCTCTCACACACAAACGCACACACTCACAGTCC
>OOFC01011008.1:3704-18053 GCA_900323345.1 Pseudochromis fuscus
TCAGGCTACATTTTATTGTTTTAACCCAACATTTTATTATTAGCCAACATTTTGTTTTAACATTTTATTATCGCCAAGATTTTATTGTTATTAGCCAAGATTTTATTGTTATTAGCCAAGATTTTATTATTTTAACCCAACATTTTATTGTTATTACCCAACATTTTATTGTTTTAACCCAAGATTTTATTGTTATTAACAAATATTTTGTTGTTTTAACCCAACATTTTATTGTTATTAGCCAGCATTTATTGTTATTAGCCAAGATTTTGTTGTTATTAGCCAACATTTTGTTGTTTTTACCCAGCATTTTGTTGTTTTCAGCACAACTGTTGTTTACATTTTATTGAATTAACCTAGCATGTATTCGGTCCAGTGTTTACCCAGTGCTGGGTTAAATCAACCAAGCATTTATCAGTGTGCAGTTACACACAGATAACAACCCCAGTTATCACACCTTGGCAAAGAGTGTGTAAAAGAGGAAGATGAAAGAAGCTCATGTAATTCTAACCACACCAATACCTGTAGTGTAACTCTTTGAAATGCACTTTTAATTGTATTCAGACCTTGAAACAGAAATGTTGCTGGGTTACCTCTTCATGTATATCCTTTATGAACAATTATCATTACAAAGAGTCTAAAATTTCATGAAGAATATGTTAAGCATCACAGATTCATGTGGGGAGTGAAGACCAAGCTGTTCTGAGCACCTCAGTTGTATTCAAAGAGACTTCCAGACACGTACACTCCACATGGATTTACTGTCCCCGGGGGAAATGGACAGACTCTGTTGTAATCTCCTTTCTCATTTTACCCCCTAAAGGTGTTTGGCAGCGCTTTGCATCTAAAGTGCCTTCGAAATTATCAGCGTTACAAGACCTGACATTAAGAGACACAACTTAAAGATTCCCTTAAAGACTGCCGGAGCAGAGGCGCGCTTAAAGAAGAGAGGTGTCGTGTGATGAAATGTGCTGTGAAACTAATTCGTTCCAATAGCGCGTTACTGCAGAGAATACTGAAATGGTGATCCTCATGAGCAGTAAATAGTAAATATCCAGCTGCACTTGTTTTGTGATGCATTAAAATCCACTGTAAATCCAGAAAACAGATTCATAACTGGGTCACACATCAGATCTGCAAACTAAGCATACTTATTCAGAAGCCTTGAAAAACGCTCGAGACTCCCAAACCAATCACAGTGTGGCGAAGGCAAGGCGTGCTTGTTATCTGTGCTAATTCTTGGTTCTTATAATACATGGAAAAAGATTAGATCTTTAGTCATCTGACAGGCTTTTCAGCCCATGATCCATCATGACAGAAGTCTATTAGTACAGTGGGTTGATAAGAGAAATAGGTCAATATTATGATAAAATACCTGGTATAGCTTTGTTCAAAATATGAAAATCTGCACCTGATGTGAGAATCCTCTCCAGACAAAGATTATGGTTGAAGTGAGGTTTTAGCTGTTAGAGAACTCATTCAAAATAGTCTTTCTAAGCCTTTTACAGATCTCTGCATATAGTTATGCCAATAAGGATGTTGAGGAAATGCAAATGCACCACCATGCTTTCTTACCTGGGGCGATGCAGCCCGCTCTCCCTTTCAACACAACAACCAAAGCGGAACTGTTCGCTCTCCCTCGTGTACGACTGCAGCCCGACAGCCGCCGCAGGACTGGAGGAGCGAACCAAACAGCACCACCAAAACCTGGCCACAGCGACGCCACATTGTAGCAGCCGCAGAATTAGTTTTGCATGACTTCTTGTCTGATTAAGAAAAAAAAAAAAAAAGCCCATAACTGCTACGTGTGCTGGCTCGTTATTCCCAGTGTTATAAATAAAAGATCAATATTACCCTCGAAAAACATTACTCATGTTTTCAAAGAGAGGAAATCAGCACATTGGAAAACACAGCCTCTGCCAATGGATTTTTTTTTCATTTCATTTATGCAGTACCTCTCTATATTGCAGAGGCAGCTCGGTGCGCTAACATCTGTGTCTTTTCTATTCAGTTTCATCAGCTTCCACAGTGACAGCCTACGAGGGTTCACCCAAGTATAGGGACTATGAATGTATGTACAAAAATCCCATCTTAATCCATCCAGTAGCTGCTGAGATATTTCAGTCTGCAGCAGGGAGCTGGGTGGATGGTGAACAGACACACACACATTTAAAATCACAGAGTCGTTCTAGCATGTCTGAAAAACCTAATGTCTCCCAATGCAGAATACAAACATCTTATGTCATCCTGACACACCTGAGGTTTGGTAATTGATGTTCAGTCCATCTTAAACTCTAAAAAGTCCATCTATCTCATCCTTATTGATAGCACCCCAGAGCAGGACTCCTCCTCCACCTTGCTGGTGCCTAAAGGTGTTTATTAGTGATCCAGCCTCAAGCCCATCCATCCGATCTGTCTTTTCTAGTTTGCTTTTTTGCCCAATCTTCATGCTCCAGCTCCTCTGTAGTGGTGGTCGTGTTACATCTTTGTACTTGTAGACAAGGTGGAATAACGTGGCACTGGAGGATAATGGGATCCTGGTAGCATCACGTTTATCTCAACACATTTAAGAGAGTTTAATGAAAGAAAAACATTTTAGATTGTTTGACTTCATATTGTCACTTCAATCTTCATGTTAGGTACATTTTAACTGCTACAATAAAGCTGCCTCATAATTAAGATTATATAAGATAAGATAAGACATACTTTATTCATCCCACGCTGAAATTCTTATTATTAATTATTTTACTATTCTTTATTATTAATTGCACAAACTAAACATTTTAGCCACAAACACATGTCACTTACTGGGCGTTCATGTTCGTGTCTGTAAATTCAAACCAATGACTTGATAAAGAACTATGCACAAAGTGTAACTGGTTGATTGGCTCTAATATACAGTATGTCTTGTAAATAATCCTAAGTACATTTATTTGTTTGCCAAAAACAACTATTATTTTATTTTGGTGTTCATTACCTTGTATTTAAGCAGCTATGGTTAACTTCCAGGTTTTTGTTTATATATTTGTGATGCTTTTATTTTGGAGAAACTTCTTCCTGTTTTGACTTTTCAGTGTGGGTTACTATAGTGATGAACAGGACAGGGAAAGGAAAATGATCATACAGAGCGAAGAGTTTTGTTTTTGTGCCTGGCGGCCCCCCTTGATGGAGTCACAAGCTCTGACGGTGTTAGCGGTGTTAGCGGTGTGTATGGTATTTATGGTGTGTATGGTGTTTACAGTTTACTACCATTAAATTCAAATACATCAGTAAGTGTCATCCTTCATTCGCGGGGGGGCAAACTACATGTCTGAAAATCCTGCATTTAATTATCAAAAGTAAATGTAGTTTGTGTTCATTTGGTTGATGTTGTCAGTAACTTTATTAAATTTAAATCAGTTTTTTTAAAACAGCATTGCGTGATTGTTAGTTAATAGCATGTCCTAATATTGCATTGTAATTATTGAGTATTTTTTATTATTATTAGTCTACAAACAAACACACTACAGGGTTTTAATACAACAAATTGTTCAAAAACAATTAACCTTTGTTACTGAGCATCTGTTGTGTTAGTTTGAAATATGCTGAGCAGTAAATACAACACCTGTGAACCTCCTTGTTCAGTTTAATTATTGGAGTATGATACAGTATATAAGCACTCAGAGAGCACAAACCTCTGCTGTGCCATGATCCAGCTGTACTCACATCACAGACTGAACACTGTTGCCCTCTTGTGGTGACATAGCAGCACTAGCTGATTACAAACATTGTAACAAATATGGAGATCATAAAATAAAACCCACTTCCTGAGATATTGCAAAACACTGCTGGACATTAAATCTGTATGTTTGTATTTGTCACGTACACAGACATACTCAGTACAACATGCAGTATAAAGCTGCCATTGAATGTTACCACCAGGCTACTTTGGATTTGGACACTTAGACATGTGCACAGCTGAAGCCGGGGATTGAACCACCAACCCTTCAGTTTGTGGACAACCCTCTCGACCACCAGAGTCACAGCAGCTCCCATGAAGACGTAGCAAAATTAAATAGATAAATCACAGAGTATTTAATTGTGCTTTGATTATTTTTAGATTGTCAGCCCACACACATGAGTTTTCCCACAATCACCTACTACTGTCCTGACAGGTGTGGACGTCCCAGCAAAATAATTACCCCCAGGACACAGCGTCCTTCTCCTGGTACATCAGGTTTTCACTGTCCCCTGCACGAACTTCTTATAAACAAAATCTTCCTACAATCCAGATTCATGACAGTTTAATACATGGGATGGGTCTCCATTGATCTCAGATCCTGTGAAGTCTGTCGTACACCATCTGGAAACCACTGAAGGATTCCTCCCAGAGGTCTTTGCAGCAGACACAGCTCGAGGCTTACAGATACTCAGACTTTCCTTTTTTATTTATTTATTTTTTCATAAACTTGTCAGAATACTTTCTGGCCCTTAGATTTCAACACATACATATGTTTTGATGTTGATGTTTGCTGTGTGGAAGCCATTTCTCCAATAATAAATATTTAATAAAACCGTGTCTCTGAGACATCATTATCTCTGACATGAGTTAGAAATAAATGTTCATAACTCTGTTTAGAAATCACAGAAAAAAGGCACTTCCTTATAACATCACAAACTCCTCCAGAATCTTCACGATTTGAAGTTTTCTTCAGTGTCAAAACAATCCAGTGAAAACTCTCCGTACATCCATATGTTATCAGGAAGTGCTCTCTAATTTTGCCTTATCAAATAGAGGATGACAAGGAATAATAAAATCTGTACTCTATGGGTAAACTCTCTGTTTAGATATATGAAAGCAAGCTTTGTAAACTGTCAATACATGGATTTTGTCGGGAAAAACTAAGCACTTTTGCATAAAAACTGCAATAGTTAGTGTTTTTTTTAATACAAGAAGGCTTTAATATATGCAGTACTTGCATAATATAAAACTAGTGAGCAGTGCTGTCAAAGCCTCCTCTCTCTGTAGAGCCCATCATAATGAATTGCTGAATAGTTCTCGCTGCAGCATGAACAAAAGAGTCTGTTTTAAATATCAGACACTATTTAAAGATTTTGCAAACCAGCAAGAAGTCCAAGCTCTCCATTCAGACCTCCATCACGTAATCTTTAATCTACTGTACTCTGTCACTGCAAATTTCCCTTTTTCCACGTCCATCAGGACCTCTGCTGAGCACTCACTATTCGCACAATCAATCTCATCACTCCACACAGATGTAGCCAACACAACCAAGAGGTGTTTCTGAGAGAAAATAAAAAAAAAACAGCTGACTTTTGGCTTTTTTTATTTTTATTATTTTCTTTTTAGCTTCCCTGGGATTACTGCAAGGAGCAGATACTCAACAGCTGAAAGGGCAATAATGTGGCATGCATGTCACAGAACACACAAAAGCACTGGTGAAAAAAGTCACGCACACACACACACACACACACACACACACACACACTCTTCTATGTCAATACAAGAGAGCTATTATTGGAGCAGTTTCCAGAAATACTCCCTTCTTCAGGTGGCACATTTTATATGTAAATTACCTTATTGACATATTTCATCTCCCACAGTTTTGTGCGAGCTCCTTGGAAGATGGTGGCAGTGCTGAGGCGCAGCAAAAAATGTGCTATGTTGACTTGTATTTGCAACCACAGCCTCTGCTTTGTGTATAAAAAAGAAGCTATAGGTTAACCAACAAACACTCTCATCTGTCCATACCTCACAAAATACTTTGTAGCCATATGCTGTAAATACATTTCAAATATGTTGTTTTGTTAATCGATCAATTCACAAGTTACTTCCAATCTGTTTCCAGTTTAATTTCCATATTCATCACTGCAACACCAGTTCAGTGAATAATCTTCATTCCACCTTTTTCAGACTTTTTCTCAGTTTTTTGTTAGATTCAAAGTTTTCAGAAAAAGTTATCGCTCCTTATTAGAAACTGCTCAAGTCTAAACTATGAATAATAAACTAAAACTAAACTAAATAAACTAAAAATAACTCACTTTTTACTGACCCAGTGAAGCCACGAATAACCGTCTGCCTCCTGCACATAAGCTTTATTATTATTAGAAGTAGTTTTAATGTATTTATTTTTATTTTACTCAAATTAAATGTCCTGTGGAGAATATCTGGATACACATTTACATATTTTTCATTCTGTATGCTTCTTTTTTTCTTCATATGTGCTAATAAACAAATGAAAAAAATAGCATTTAGCTATGCACTGCACCCAGCCCTCCTGGAGTCAGGGCGATGCTTTAAAATAATACTACTAGGTTTTTCTGTCTGAAGTCACAAACAGTTACTTGCCAGTATAAATGAAGCAGGAGATTAAACATTCAGTGTTTTCTGTGTCGGCTCTGAGCTACGACTGAAGCGACAATCGGCTCCGAGCGCAGCAGCGACTGAAGGAAAAGGTTGATCAGTCCCGTGGAAGGTCTCTGAATAATTGTACAATGTTCCACGAGTCTTGATGTCAGTACATGCTCGTGTTCCCAGCGCTCCGTTTTCATGCGGTTGAGAACATGCTGAGCCTCAGATCCGGTATAAATTGGCGACTAACAAAGATCTTGAAGATCAAGAGCGGTGGATTTACAGCGTTTGACGGCATCATTCAGTGATATGCAAATATCACTCTCGGCTTGGCGAAGATTTTCCTTTTAGTGAGCTCATGAGAATGGAGGGAAGTGTATCCTAGTGAGATGTATGTGCCGTGTACTACAACAGGAGCAGGGATGATTTATGGTCGACGGCTGGAAATGGTTGTATTTGACTGGAAGGACCTCTGATATTGTGGCAATTAGAGAGTTGTTACCTGGAAAGCTAACAGACCCTGTGTGTGTGAACAATACTGTATCACTTGTGCATCAATCTGCAACAGTTGTGACCAAACTGATATAATCTCTGCAAAAGACAGACAGTAAAAATGAGCCTTTGTTATTGTTAATCATTAAATAGTTTCTTGTCTTGAGTTGAGGATCTTGTTGCATGTTTAAGATCAAGCTGCAGATTTTTAATGATGTTCATGCTGCGTAAAATGACTCCAACATGGCTTCTGCTATGTACTGCTTCCTTTTTTTTCTTCCTTGTTCATGTTAATATTAATGAAGGGTGAGAGCAGAGTTAGTTTTATGTTGTGTGAGTACGGTTGCCGATACACAAGGCTGCTCCGAGTCTTGCATCCTAGACGCGGAACCGGTATGGCCCAGCCTGACCAAAAATTGGCCAAAAAAGTAAAAAATACGGAAAGTAAAAGATTAACCTGGGGAAAAACACCAGGTAAATAAATTAACCACGTCGACCTGCTGCTTTGTGTCCCACCCATAAACCTATCAGAAAGCATTAGCCATTTTATCCAAACATTTAGCTGCTGACAGAAAGTGACATGTGTCAATCTAATCACTGTAATTTCTCGGCCACTTGATTCCAGCAGATTCTGAAAGTGACAAGCGGAGCTTCTGCACACTACCGTAATGAAAGTAATATGTACGAAACACTGCACGTCACGGCATGACTCCATTGCCCTGCATTACTGCTGTAATGTATGTAATATATACGAAACGCTCCACTTGTCGGCTTTCAGAATCAGCTGGAATCACATCGCTAGCGCAAATGGTCGAGGAATTATAGTAAGATGGTAAATGCTAGTCACTCTGTATCACCGACGATATGCTCAGTGTTAGAGGGTTGAATAATATTTTCCAAAATAGAGAGATATGGTGATTGCAGAGACTTCACTCAGTTGAATGACAAAAGGAGGCTGTTCTTTGGCAGCAATTAAGAAGCAGTGGCGAGTTTAACATTCATATTACATTTTATTGTATGAGACACTTTTCTCTGCATCACTGTAACTACAGTAAGTCAGCTGGCTGCTTTTGTAGGGTTGTGTTTTTTCCCTCGTGTTTGTGTGCGGGCAAGGTACCTTTATGAACTGATAGTGGGAGTGGGACCCACCAATTTTGGATTGTGCTCCGTGGTCCAAGCCTTGCATCATCTGGTTTGTGCCTCCACCGGAGAGCTTATGTATCTTAGGAAAATTAAATGTTTTTAAATATATTATAATTAAATTGTAATAGTTATAATTAAATTGTACCCATTTAATGTTTTAAAAATTCACAACATTTTAATGTATTTTGTTGTCAGTTGGCATAAACATGAGAATAGTTGGTGGGGATCAGAGGTTCAGGATGAAAACACTTGGTCCAAAGCTGTAGGCTGTGCAATAACTGCTTATTTATTCTCTTGTTTACACTGATTTATTTCATTCACTGCACTACTGCACCAGTTTTTTAGTATTTTATAACTTATTTTACCTCAGGTGTTTTTACTTATCCGATGCCTTGACAGTGGTTTGTGCTCTCGAGTGCTTGTTGTCATAATGATGCCACAATAGTAGCCACACATCCCCAGATGCATCCTTGATCTCGCTTGCTTTCATCTATTTATTGATCAGTGAATTACAGCTGCTTACATTTGTCATAAGCAGTGTGAAGCTACACATTAAGAGCCCTTAGGCCAAATACAGTCACTGAACAGTTCTTCTTCAGTCCCATAATTACCACATGTAGCAACTGAGGACATTGTTGCGACCGCTCGGCAAAAGTTACATTTATATACAGTCTAAAGTCTAATGATGTTAGCTGTGAAATCGAAGTATAACATGTACAGTAGACTGCAGTATTTATAGTTAAGATGGGGAGATGGGGGTTTTCAGTCAATGCTGTAAAATTTACGCAGGAATACTCTCCAGTCTTTGAAACGCACTCGCCGTAATTGCTGCATAATTGCTCAAACGGTATCTTCCTTACTACGATCATGAGCATGGATGATATCCGCTTTGTGATTTACATTTTGGTTATTTGCTGTCTCAACCCCCAGGTAAAGCAGAGCAATTGCTGTCCTCCCGGGCTTAATCCTTTGATCCGGAGCGAGAGCCGGTGAGATGTCAGCGGGATGAACAGAGCTGTGACAGGTGAGAGAGGAAGGAGAGAGGCAGAGGAGAGCTGCACTGTCAATCAGGTTAGCTGGAGAAAACTGCCAGCTCCACGTCTTAATGAATGAACCAGTGTCCCCTTTAGGAGGACAAGCATGTGAACCACACTTGTGCCTTCTTTAGTTGAATGAAGAGGAGACAAAGAAAGGGAGGGACGTGGAGAGTCCATCCTGTCCCTCAACAGAGCTGCTGCTGAGATCCACCATAAAGAAGAGGAAAGCTACAGTCATTGTTATTATGGACACAGTGTAAATAATCCACTCCAACAGTAAAGCAGAGTACTTTTTGGCAGCCATTTTAGTCTTTTGGACAATTTAGTCCTTTTTATTCATTTTAGAAAAAAGGAGATATTAGTGTTTAAAAAAATACTTAGGTCAGCTTTTTGATTAAATTTGATATTCAAACATTAAACAATACAGGACAGGAAATTAATTTATATAATGTGTGTCTAGACAAAGCATTAAAGTCATAGAGTTATTTTGAAAAGTGATGCCGTATTTCAAAGGCAAAATAATAATAAAAAAAAAAACAACCCAACAAACCAAGAATCAACAGAAGAAAGTTCATTTGTTGTCCTGATCCATGGACCACAGAGCATCTAAATGTGGTGGGTCCCACTCCCGCTATGAGTCCATAAATGCACCTTGCGTGCACACAGGGAAAAAACACGACCCTAAAAAAGCAGCCAGCTGACTTACTGACTTACTAATCACCATATCTCTCTATTTTGGAAAATATTATTTAACCCTCTAACACGGAGCGTATCGTCGGTGATACAGAGTGACTAGCATAAACCAACTTACTGTAATTCCTCGGCCAGTTGCGCTAGTGTCTTGATTCCAGCTGATTCTGAAAGCCAACAAGTGGAGTGCTTCGTATATATTACATACATTACGATAACAATGCAGGGGAATGGAGTCATGACGTGAAGCGTTCCATCCATATTACCTACATTACGGTAACGTACAGAAGCTCCCCGCTTGTCGAAGAATCAGCTGGAATCCAGTGGCCGATGAATTACGGTGATTAGATTGACACATGTCACTTCCTGTCAGCAGCTAAACGTTCGGGTTAAAAGAGTTAATGCTTTCTGATGGTATGTGGGTGGGACACAACGCAGCAGGCCTACGTCATTTATTTACCTGGTGTTTTTTTTACTTTCCTCATTTTTTACTCTTTTGGTCCATTTTTGGTCGGGCCCTACCAGCTCAATGGTCCACAGATTGTCAATTATGCAAATTAGGTGATGGCATAATTTAGCAACTTTTAGGACAGCCAGTAGTTACTTTCTGTACTGGCAAGTTGGCAACACTGGACCACAGGTGTGTTGTGCAGAATGTGTGCTGCATGTCAGGTGGTGGGCGTGGCCAAACAAGGACAGGATGTAGCTGCATTGCTGCTACTTTTTAACTTTTGACAGATTAGACAATGTCCTGCATTTTGAACATCTGACAGACCACCCACTGACATTTTCATCCAGTCTCGTCTCATCAACGCAAACTCACACACGTTGTCAAGTTTTAGTCATCCAAGAGCCATGTTTAGCTCGTCACTGTCTCGTTATTGTCATAAAAAGGGGCAACAACTAAATAATTTTGCCATCATCATGAAAACAACACTGAAGTATAGCAGTGTTTAAATCAAAGGTGAGGAGGACAGACATTCCTACACTCTCTGATGTTAGCATTTACAGTTAATATCCTCAATTTATGTCTGAAGAATTTTTCTGATTTCACGTGAATGGATACAGAAATGCACTACAGCCTGTACATGTATTTATTCTACTACCTGAAGTTCTGAGTTGCACCTTCCCGTGCACAAAAAATGCTCCTGCTACAGTATTCATTGATTCCTATCTAATCTCTTCTCCGCTCACCTTGGGTTGATATATCTTTAATGGTTGATGCTCACTTCAGATGGATTGATGCAAAGTCGTTGACTCTTTTGCAAGGTTCATTGCAGACCAGTTCATCCTGCTCTGTCAGGGGCTGGAGCACTGCGTCATTAATAATATAAGAGGAAGACAATACACCTTGGCTCTCAGTGCACAATTCCATATACCCAATTGACTTGTGGGACAGCAATACTGAGCTATCCATGGCTGCAGCTCTCTGACAGTGCTGGAGAGTTTAAGGAGGATTTTATCCCTTATATACATTCAGAGTGACTAATGTAGATGTATAATTATTATTCTGTGCTATGAAATGGCCTCAGGGAGAAGGTGGAGGCATGCAGATTGCTTTGAGTTGGTGTTATAAATGCAGAGAAACTTTAAAAAGTCTCTCGTTCAGCCTCCTGTTGTTAGCGTCTGGTTTAGCACTGGTTATCAGTTAGCAATGCAGATGTCAGTCAGTGGATCACATACACTGTAAATCCTCTCTCTGCTTTAAAAAGGACTTATTATGCTCATTATCCAGCTTTATATTTATAGTCTCGGCCTCCTCAAGAGTAGTTTTGCAGAGATTGTGACAGTTGTGTGTTAATGCAGCAACAACTGTCTGGCCTGGACAAAACAGAAGTGAACATGAATGACTCAGTTCAGTCAAATATTGAAATATACTTAGCGTCAATAAAAACGCACTCGTTCTGAAGGGTGTGGGTTTTAGAGCTATGAATAGCAGCCTAAACCTTAATGGGAAGGGCTGGTGTTTGTTTTGTTTTCTTAACTCATATGACGGCGGTACTTGTTATTTCACTCATTTGGTTACTCCAGTTTTGGACAGAGTAATCTGAGCTGAGATTCTGGGTGTGGCAGGTTGGCTTTATAACATGAAATCCACTAAGACATGCTGTGTTTGACAGAGCTACAGAAGCAGCGCACCACTGGGATACTACAGGCAGGCTTCAGCCCCAGCAGTGACTTGAGTTTCCCCGCACGCCACATTCAGACCAGCGGCGACACGAGTATTCATGACGTGTACTGGCGATAACAGCCCAAAAGCTCTCACAGCGATGGCCACTCCCGCCATCAACAATGAAGAAGATGCTGTTGGTTTTACCTGTGGTTAAAGTCCCAGAAACAGAGAACAGCTACTCTGCTTCTTGGTCCAGAGGGAAGCTGTGTCGTGAAGCTCTGGACATACGCAGACGGCGACAATAAGCTCGTCCTCCATGTTGTTCAGTGACGTCGGGGAAATTATGATAGAAGAAATCTGAGGTCGGTGCTTTGCTCAAGGGTACCTCGGCAGTGCTATGGAGGTGGACTGGCCGCTCTACAGTCCCGACCCACTTGACAGGACCCCGACCCAACCCAAGTCCCAACCACTGAGCCACCGCCGCCCCATACCACATACTGGCGACCACTTCACTTATTATGTAATCAAATCGCACGACAAATTTGCGACGCGCTCGGTCTGAACGCCCTGTCGTCTGCGCAGAAGGGATGTGTGCATTTTTATTGACACTAAGTATATATTTTATGTTTTCAACTTAACTTTTAACTGTATTGGCTTTATAGTTCTTACTACAATAAAACCTCTAAACTTGTTGAGTTGAAGTATTTTTTTACAAGTTATGTCAAGCTGACCTGGGTTGTGTGTCTGTGTAGTAAACATCGTGTTGGTGTTATGTTGACAGGCCTGAACATGTCATGGCTTCATATCTGAGTCGTGATTCAATGAGAATGTGCTGCCTCCGGTCTGTAAAATAAAGTTTCTAGATCACGTACACCGTGGCCATTTCAAGTGAAAACCACTGAGCACCTGAAGCAGGACCACAGTGTAGCAGTGACACAGTGTGGTGCTGATATTATTCAATCACAGTGGGATGACACGCTGCATAATGTATATGCTAAAGTGTAAGGATGCAGCGTGCTACACAGCTGGTGAACCACATCTTAAGCCATCGTCTCTCTTCCTCGCTCGCGCCCTGGAGTCAGTCGAATTTGCCCGAGCGAAATAAAGAAACAACAACCAAAGTCAATATGTGTCAAATAAAATCAATTGCCTCATTAAGGATACAACAAGGAAGATTTTTCACGGACAAATGAAATGTGATAGGTTACAATTCACTCTGCTGTGTAGCTTTTGCATTTTATTTAGACAAAGTAATCATTTAATTAAAATAATCAAAGAGAACAAAGAGAAATGAAATCAGTAACAGAGACATTGTTAAATACATCATTTGTCAGACTGCCACACACACCCCTCCTACTACTGGGCTAAAAACTAGCATTTAATAGCTTACTGTAAACTTGTAATTTCAATATTTTGTGTCAGCATATGTTTCTGATCTTGATTTTATTTGACATTTGAGCTTGAAATTGTGATTTCAAGGCCGTTCAGATGAGCGGAGCAGCAGCTCCGTTAACAGACGCTGGTTACAACAGTCTCCACGCTCTAATGATCCTTCATGCTACCTCAGGCCTATTGTCACACTTTAAATGGCCGCTGGGTTCACCTGTGGATTTTGGCACGCGCACTTCCTGCTTGTGGTGATTAATCACGGCTCAGAGCCTCCGTAGTCCGTCTCAGACGAGAACCGTGGCGAGCTGCAGCTTCACTCAGCGATAATGAACAGAGGTCACGGCGGTTCAGCCTGGCCTCCCTCGCTCACCTTTCCCCTTTAGCTGAAATAAGTCACTTCCTGAGGGTTTACTCACTCGCTGCCACGTCTCCAAGAGTCGTGATAAACCCGCCCCCCCAACTCTCAGCAGCCTTTGGCTTCACATTACAGACGTTTCCCTCTTCCCCAGAAAGACTGGTTTTGTTTATTTGCCATCAAAGTAAATGTTACACAAGAATATACACGCCGGCGAGGTTTAGTACGCTCTGTATTCAAAACACACTGGGCTGTATATCAGTCAAGACATTTTATATTAAACACGATTTGTCATGGGGCCAAGGGAAAATAAAGGTCGGACAGAATAATAAACAAATACTGTATGAATAGGGTATGGCAGTTTGGGCCATAAGCTCGAGACACGTCACATTTTCAATCTCCACCAGTGGGAGGACAAATCGCCTGAGAGGAGGGATTAGGGTTGTGAATCACTGATGGAATAAAAGCCTCTTGTTGTTGCTTTGTAATTGTCTCTGCCATATTTACATGTTAAAAAATGGAAATCTTTTGTTAGGTGCTGGCATGAAAATCGCTCTCCTATGAGTCAGCAGCGATGTTAAATATTCATGACTTTATGTGGAAAGCAGCATTTAGGTCCAGGATGCCAATGAGAAGTAAGCAAAGGCGCGGATTAGCAGAGGTGACAGGGTTGATGAATACAAACATTTAGGAGATTATGTTTTTGATTGGAATAATGCTTTGCAGGCAGATTTATTCGGAGCATTGGGGGAACGATTAGATTTTTACTACTCCCACCCCC
>OOFC01011008.1:18101-37608 GCA_900323345.1 Pseudochromis fuscus
GCGGCATTCAGTTTTTCACAGTGGAGGGGGAATTGATCCACAAGGTGACACCCAGTATAAGAACTGTCAATAGAAGGTCAGGAGCGCTCCACCGCCGAGCATATAGAGTATGCACTAAGCCTCCTGTGCAGCCATGCAGCGTCGATCAATGTTATATGAGAAGGTTGTAAACATCCAACTGAATCACCCTGCAGCTTTTGCACTGGATTGCAATAGACACCGTGTGAGTTTGGGATGAAAGGTAAGTGGCTCCAAGAGTGAATTAAAATTTTTTTGACAACCTTACAAAACAACCTTTGCAAGTGCTGGTAGTTTAGTAACTTGTACAACCCCCCTCCATCCCTAAAAAATACAGTGGGGTGCGTTGATTTCTTGCAGAAGACTAATAGATGTGATCACTTTCATGTGACAGATAAAACATCTTCAAGCAAGATTGTACTTCTGTTTGATGTTTCCTTGTCAGTGAAATAACAAAAGTAACACGCTCGCACACCAACAGACACGCAGGCACACAAACTTACAGTGGGGAGAAAGTTCAGAGATGAATTTCTGTTCTTAATGTTTGACTTTGATCTGCGTTATTTGATGTGCGCTGCTGAAAGAATGAGTTCCACCTTCCCTTTTTTTTCATCTTTGACCTGCTTCCTGCTTTGACATCAAATAAGCAGCGTCTTCTATACAGGAGATTGAAAGGTTGCTAAAAAATCTTGAGGTTTATATCAGAGAAAATGTGCTTTTTTTTCTAAATGATGATACTTTAAGGAAGACAAATCGGTCCAAAAATAGTCTTTTAGTTTTTTCTCACTGTTATTCACTGTTTTTCCTCACTTGTGTTACCGGGGTCATGCATGTACAATGAGATCATGAGTCTTCAGCCATGCTATCAGCTTTTGGAGCTAAATGCTAACGAAACTCTACAACCAGTAAAGTCACTCATGAAATATGGCTACAGAAAGTTACAGTGGAAACATATTTTTACAACTCTGCAGTGGTGAGGACATGTAAAGTTACCCTATTGTAATTAGCATGATGAGTCAGCATTTTATCACCTGTTATACTGAAATGTTGGCCTAACTCAACACTTTATTGGACACAAGCACTCACAGAGCACAAACCTGCACTAAGGTATGATCCAGCTGTCCTGATGCTGTAAGCAGCACACTGCAGCCCTCATGTGGTTAAATGGCAACACTTTTGTGTCACGTCCTTAAAAACTACTGGTACAGTGTGTAGCACTTTGTTTAGGCTCAGTGGTACTTCAGCTGTGGGAGTTAACTCTCTCTTCCCAGATCAGCCCCAGTGTTTACTCCTGCGTTTTTGCCAATTTATTTACTTTGCTAAATGAAACATTTGTAACCAAATTAAACTGCAGAGGACACAGCAATATATGTATATATTTTTTTTGTTATTCTAGACAAATTAATTGGAGATCCTCCAACTGGTAAAGTAAATTATGAAAAACAAATTGTTACACAAGTACTAAAACAATGCTACAAAACAAAAAATAACTGTAGTGGTTCCCCTCCCTTTTAACAGAGCACATAAATATCTGGTTAGCAACATGAACCATCACATTTAGGATGTTACAGATACAACTGAAATTTCATGTTTCAAGTTCCCCTACCGACAACGCGGGCTGATACAATGCCGGGCCTATGGACTGGCTGGCTCTCGCCTGGCCGCTCCTGACAGCCCTCAAGTTGCTCCAATACTGACTCAGTACAATCTTCATAGCAAACACAACAGCAACACATACATCTGTCAACTCTCTACAAATACATATGACAGTATACTTTATAAAAACGTGAATTAATAATTTATTTACTGTGGAATTGTACTGATGCTAACAGCGTTGGTCAACCGTACATGGCGCGCTCCAAAAAAGGGAAGAGAACTTCCTGAATGCTCGACGTCTCTCCGGTAGAGCCCCGAAATCTCGCGATGTTACAGTGTAATCGCGTTGTACACGTAAGAGTGCCCTCTGGTGTGCTCAGTGTGAACTGCATTTAATTTCCCACATTTCTTGTAACCGAACAGCCGTCTCCTCATTTGCTCCTTTTTATCATCCTGCTTAACATTTCCTGTTGCATCCCTGATCCCTCATCCACGAACATCTCTGAGATCTGTTCAGTACTTCTTCTGTAATGTTTCTAATAGACAAATGGACAGAAAGACAAATGCAGGTCAAAATGTTTCCTCTTTAGCAGAGGTACTTATTCCAGTGTGACAGTGACGTCCATGTCCAAGGACTAACTGATATTACTACCAATTTCAAATTTTAGGTTACAGTCCCATTAAATGCTGCCATCTTCTTTCACCACCACCTGTATCTCAGGTTTAGTTCGTATTTGACGAGGAGGACATTAGTGAGCGAACAATAGCAGCACGCATCTAACAGTTACAAATTTGTGATTAGTGTGTGAAAGTTATACTTTGTTTGTGGTGTGTGAGACAGCATGCCGATCATCCAGGTAAACAAACATGAGGAAGTGCAGCACCTTGAAGCGGAGTTTTGTCCACATCACTGCTGCTGCTGTCACCAAGCGTTCCCCGCTCATTTTCCTGTCCTTCGTATACTTTTGCTTTTGCTAACAGTGTTGCAGACGTGTGTTATTTCCTGGGCCTGTAGTGGGAACAACGTGTCAATATTTTCCTCAGCGTTGCCTTGAAGGTGAAACTGCTGCTGGTGCAGGAACAGTTGATTGTTTTCTTCACCAATAATCGTGGTCATTAAGTTACATGAGCATTGTTGTGCCGTGACAGGAGACCACAACAGGTGATCCATGGCCCACTTAGAGCCTCAGCCTGGGGAGCATTTTTAGGAGAACTGGTGTAAAATAATGATCAACTGTAACAGCAGGAATATCTCTGTCAGCCAGCGCACACGTCTTTAACATGATTTTCTACAGCTTCAGTATGTTTTGGTTCGAGGTAATGCACCAACCTACTGTTTGTCTTTCCTTAATTAGGTCAGTGACTTTGCCTTACACTACACTCCTGACTAACAAGTGCCTTCTCCTACAGACTGATTGTAATTAAATTCCAGTCATGTTATTTTTGTTTGGGTGCCCCTTGCTCTTTCTCTCTATGTGTTTAGATGTGGGAAATATTTGCATATTGGAGTATCACTATCATGCACCACAAACTCACACACACACAGAAATGATAAGTTATTTTGCTGTCTCAACAAATGCTGAGCAGTGTGCTCCCTGCAGTACACCGTTTAGCTTAACAATTTGTTAGACTGTATGGGACTGAAATACGGATGTTATTTTTTAAAAATATTAATATAAAAAAAAAATAAATTAACATGCGAGTTAAAAAGATCCAATTCCAGTGGATTATTCACAGCCAAGTCCACCACCAAAAGTCAGCTTATCGTGACAAGAAAGGGAACAAATAAACTCATGAATAAATGCAAATGGTTATAAATATGCACATACATAAACCAGGCCATGCTAGTCTGATCACAAGAGGTGGCTGGATGCAGAGTTTTGCACCACTACTGATGCGCTGTTGAGCAGGGCCCTCCTGCTGGTCCTCAGAAAGACTCTACTACAACCCCAGGACCCTGCTTGCAATCAAAATGCACTTAAGGCACAAGTCCATGTTCCTCCCTCTGTTTGCATTGCGCTGGTAAAGGCGCCTCAGTATTCTGACAGTAGCAGGGCGCTGGGCTGAACTGTACACCGTGTCTCTCAGACTGACAGCTTTGTTTGTATGCAGAACACACACATCCATCACCTGGGGAGCAGCTGGGCCTCAGAGCAGAATGGAAAAGTTCAAACTAGCTCAACTACACCGAAATGAACAAACAAGGCTTTAAAGGAGTAGACACGCACATGTAGTACTGGACTTACTGAGGGTAGGAACAGCATGCAGGGCAATAGGTGTCAATGACCAGTCTCCTCCAAGTGTTCAAGAGCTACTCGAGAAGGGGATCTGTGTTAAGAGAGCAGAAGTAGGAGCCTTTTTTAAAACAGCTCAGGGCTAATGACATTAAAAAGACAAGATTGATGTGTGAGGAAGGACTGACACGCATGAAGGACGCAGGAGCTTGGCCTCATCTTCAAAGACAACAAGTACTGTCACAGCAGTGAAAATGGGAACTAACAGAATTATTTTGGAAAGTGGCTGCTAGGCTGTCAGCCAGCACTCCAACCACAGAGTGAGAAGGTCGAAGGGCTGGCATCCTCTGCTTACAACACCGTTCTGTCATCACTACTGATTCCACATTTTCCAAAATGGCCACCTAGCTTCCAAGGTAACGCAGCAGCAATTTATTATGGAGCTCCTCAACCTGTGAACCCAGACGCTCAGAGGAGGAATCTCAGTTTAACAACTTATAACAAAATACTGATGATCGCTTGAAAATTGCTGGTGACACTTGAAACACCCATGTTCCTGTCAGCATTGCACTAATGCAATGAATAAGGCTCCAGTGTGCTAAACTTTAAACTCATGCCACAGCAGAAAGGTTCAATTCACAGTTTTTGAGAGCGCATTTTACACATTGTTTATGTCCTGGTGTTTGATTTAAGCTAAATTCAGTTTTAGTCGTGAATTGGAGGGAATTATTAGCTGCACCAAGGAGGTTATGTTTGCACTTGTGTTAGTTTATCTGTCTTTTTCACATCTTGATAGATTTCTTTTTCTTTGAGAGTAGAGTATTACCCAAACAATAAATTATGAATTTTGAATTTTTGGGCTTGATCAGAAAATGGGGAAAAATATATATATATATATATATATATATATATATATATATACAGTGCCATGGTCTCAAAAATTAGGCCAATGCATAAGTGCAAAAACAGCCACTGGATGCAAAGTCATTCTGATCCCATTAGCAAAAGTCAGTTTCTCTTATTAGGGATCTGGTGGTCCATTTGAAAAAATATGAATCATGGAGTAAATGTTAGGCTTTAGGAGAGAGGAATATTTAGGACAAATGCTACTTAGATTGCGACCAGTCCTGCCTCCTCACTCCTCCCTTCATATCCAAATATGGTCAATTCTAGCTCCAAACAACCAACATAGCAACATTTAAATACCAAACTGTAAAGTCCACAAACCAATGGGTGACGTCACGCTTCATTACAGTCTCCAATCTAATCCCTGTAATTTACTGTATTTTCCAGTCTATTGAGCACACCTGTCTATAAGCCGCTATTGATTTTATCCGAACAGTTTCATGTGGTCCACTCTGACCAGGTCTGATGTGACGACGCTAAATGTATCGGCAGCACGGAGCTTGCTAGCTTGTAAAAAGCCAATGAGCTTTGTGCTGCCGATACATGAGAAACACTGGTGTTTAAGTTGAAAGCGTCGGAAAAAAGTAGTGGCTTATAGTCCAGAAAATACGGTAAAATGGTGAAATGTTTTAACAAAGACAATGACGGCAGAAAACCAGTAGGGGGCAGCAAGACACTCCCACTGTGAGCCAGAGGAAAAAGAAGAGGGAAGCAGTATGATCACACACTGAAAAATGTTTTCAAAATTAACAACTTTGTTATATATAAATGGCTTTTGTTGAACATGGACTCACATGCAGGATGATATTGTCTACAATCTGAAACTAGTTCATAGAGAACAGAACTGGATGAGGCCTTGGTGGAGCTATGTGCTCTCTGAGTGCTTTCTAGTTTGTTAAGGATAGGTTTGGTTTACACATGTTAGGTCTTTGTTATGCACATGCACACAAGTGAAAGCCCCATTAGAAATTCATGGGGGTGTATATATCAGCTTGGTCCGGCATATAAATGCACTAGTACTTTATAATCTGAGCCCATTAGCATTTACTCCGACCTGCCTTCATCAATTCATCACTTTTAGAATATATTTTCCCGGCATTACCATTCAGCTCTTTTATGTCCAGATTTAAAATGTGCATGGAAATAAATGGATAGAAATGCACATATTGTCTGAGAAGCTTCTTTTTATGTCCTGTCACATCATTCAAACATCAGCGTCGCCTCTTCCTGGTTCATCTAAAGTGAGAGTGAGGAGTCACTGTGAACACAAACAATTATGCATACACTTAAATAGCATAATCAGAGTAATTAGATCTGTTTACCGTTCAGACAGGAGTCATTTTGCAATATTTGTATAAATCCCTCGCGGGTCGCTATGTGCTCAGATTCTTTATTGTCATTGCTAGCACAGTGTTTACAGACTCAAGGTGATCCTTTGCTCTTTTTTAGATGGCTCGCCTAATCAGATTACTTAGGCGGTGTTGCCCCTGTGAACAGGTTTTGATACAGTGCAAATGATTTTAATTTTACCAGGCCAGCCTGCGAGACAGCTCCAGCCTTGACTTGTTGATTGGTGAAGTGCTCTTTAATTGGTTTAAACTTTGCTCTCGCTGCTCAGGGATCTACACGCTTAATTTCAGCAAAAGGTCAATATCAATAAATCTGGATGCTAGAGACGGGAGGAAGGCACAGGCATGGAAATAAAATGCTCCACGCTCTTCTGGATCCAAACTGACCACAGGGAGGGGGAAGCGAGCTGACCCTGGTAACACCGCGAACCAACAAGGTGCTAAGAGAAAATTAGAATTTGAAGCTCTGTCGGCCCACCCTCTTGTCAGGTGTTTATTGCCCGTGACCTCTGCGAGATGAGGTCAGATTTTCATATTATAGCAAACCAACTCCTTTGGCACAATTGGTTGCAGTATATTCAACAACAGCATAATGAAATGGACGGGAAGGGGAGGGGCTGGATCAGCAAACGAGGAGAGATGAGCAGGGATAGGTAGTGAGTCTTAAGGGGCAAAGTAGAAGAGACTGCGCAAGATTGTATGCAGTGCGGAGCAGATGCAGAAAGAAGGAGAGTGATATGAAAGAAAATCTACTCTGTTGGGGCCTTTCTTGTTGCATCAGCTCCTCTCTTGTGTGAGCATTACAAGGCCCTACAAAGGCAAGCATGAGAGGCTGCGGTGCTCTGGGCCCTCGGGGGGGTATCCACACTCCACACTTGCCCCTCAGGATTTCACTCACCCAAATGGAGAGATGAACAGCCCCACTGATTACACGTCTAATACTTTGTACGGCTCATCACTCTCTGATGCCCAAGTGGAGCGCTCACTCAGCACGCGGGTATAAACTTGCACAGA
Organism: Pseudochromis fuscus; assembly: GCA_900323345.1. Taxonomy (NCBI): domain Eukaryota; kingdom Metazoa; phylum Chordata; class Actinopteri; family Pseudochromidae; genus Pseudochromis; species Pseudochromis fuscus. The sequence continues at coordinate 25,219 of OOFC01011008.1, forward strand.
CAAAACTAAGCCATAGCCATCAACATCCCAGCTCAGGGCTACCCATCAAGAGATTATGTCACCTGTCAATCAAAGCAATGGTACAGTCTCTCTGTTGACACACAGGCCTGTCCAGGTAGGATTACAATAAATTACCACAGTTTTCTGTTTGGTTTTTTTCCCCCTAAAATCGGTCAGCTGATTGGTCTGTATCGCGGCGGTCATGGCTGCAGCAGAGCAATGTGCTCTCCTGCACGATGGAGCTGAAATTGGGTAATTATTCCGTCTGGTCACCATGCATCACTGCTCCCACCAACTCAGAGAAAGGCAACACCAGCCAGAGGGGAAATAAAAAGCAAAACAAATAAAAACTAAATAAACTCTATAGCATCAGGCCACAGAGTTCGGGTGGTCTATCCAAAGTATATTTTACTGCCAGCAAGCATGCAGTTTCTTGATTTGTTGTTTGAATCTCTCTTTTCAGTCATATTCAGCTCATCATTGCATTGCCACATATCATGGTAGATTGTTGTGTCTTGGTTAAAGCGGACCCAAAATGCAGACAATTTACTTAGAGTGACACAAGGGTGCTACATACATGCAGGGAAAAAAAAAACAACAAAGTACAAACAATCAAAAAGAGCAGAGTCCAAATCAAATCCAATCCAAGTCCAAGTCCATACAGGAGGCACAGGGAGGCGAGCATGAAGGATCCACGGGGAGAAACAATGAGGGAGACCAACAGGGAGGAACAACAAGAAGAGTCAACAACGAACCGACAAAGATCAACACACACTGGCCATTTCTCAATATGCGTACTTGTCCATACTTGCGTTCTTGTGTATTCATTAAACGTCATCTGTCGGAGACCTCGTACTGTTCCAATGCAAAGTACGCATCTGGCCGAGAACGTATGAAATACCCGGATGTGTTCTTGCTCCTCCTTCATTATTGAGCCTGCATCAGACCAGATTGTGTGGACTTGGGGAAACCAAATAACCCATAATACAGTTCACAACAGCAAAAAAAACATAATAGCAACCACCACTCAATCCATTTTCCACTTCTTCCGATCTTCCAACTACTACTTTGCACAAAGACTTCACGCGCACCCCGCTAACACTCATCCTACATTGCTTTTATTAACATTTTCGAAGTCCGACTTGTAAGTACATTCTCGTCAAGTATGGACTTTCGTACTTTGTATTGAGAAACGGCCACTGACTAAACACACTGGGCAGACGAGACACAGGTGCAACCAATCAGGGTGGGGCCAAAAATCAGGGCGAGAGGGAGAAGGACAGACAGGAAGTAACCTAAATAAGACACACATCGAAGTGACTGGCAAAATAAAACAGGAAATGACACAGCACACAAGGACATAGACAGAGACACAGAAGAAAACAACCACTGAAACTACAAAACAACAAGAAACAAGATACCACACTAAATAAGAAACTAAAAATACACAGAAGATATCATTACGATCTGCAGACGCATGCATTTATCTGCATCTGCAGTTCACATGTAAGGTAAGTGGTGCTGGTTTGTTACAGCTTGTGAGTAATTCAGCTTGTTAACTTTGTGTTTGTGTTAAAGTCTCGACCTGACTATGGGCTGCTTATGTGAGAGGTTGAGTAAAATGATCAGTCTAGAAAAACTGCAACTTCACTGTTTCCCAGACCCAGAGACCTGTCGGTGAGGAAGAATAAACTGAAAAAGTCTGAACCCACAATCAATTAATCCAATTATCTAACCCAGACCCAGTCCCATCAGATTAAAAGTTGAATTTTGGTAGGCAGTCCCTGTTGGTCTGTACTAAATGGGAAAAATGGATCAAACCGAGAGCGACAAGGTAAGTGGAAATTACCAAAGAGATGGAGGAACAAAATAATGACTTGCCAAACAAAACTGTTTTTGTCCATGTGTTTTGCCAGCACTACTCCGACCCCTTAAGTAATGAGAAGGACCAAGAGACAGCTACGCTCATGTTTAATACAGCTGACTGGACCTGAGGAAAACAAAATTTGCAACACGAGATCACTCTCAATAGTATTTATTAGTATGACTGTTGTGTAGCCTTTGTAACGTGCGAGTGGGGAGTGTGTGTTCATTGTACTGCTCTGTCTGTGCAATGACAAAAACCTTATACGTGAGAATGAGAGACGAATCTCAGAGTCACAAATATGTTTGTGAATAGTGCTCGAAAAAAAATTGCCTTTGTGAAACAATCCAGGGCAACTGAACTGTCTCCAGTGTTTCTTCCAAGCAAATCGTGGCAGAAGCTGAACAGTCTGACTTCCTGCTTTCTTGGTAGCACGCATGATGAGCATTTCATGAACGCATGAGGGGGACTGGAGATGGATGGTGAATGTGGTAGAGTTTGGTGAAACCTCCCCCTTTCTCGTACATCACCATAAGGGAACACAGGATGGGGCCAGGGTGCACAGATTTCAGCTGTCAGAAACAGGAATTTAGCATCGTCTCAAGCAGCGATGATAATCCACGCTCACCTATCCCCAATCAGGAGACGAGAATCTGTAATGACAACCCCCAATCAAGTCGAACCGCAATAGCTACGGGGCTAATAGCATTTCATGTCCAATTAGGTTAGTTGACGCTGGTGCATCTCCTTGACACAGCCTCCCTCTCTGTGATAGGCACACTGACAGAGAGGGATAAGGCATACCTCTGACTGGGTTGACAGACTGGGTCAAAATCAGCTCTCCAGTGGGTTAACTAATTTCGACACCGTGTCTGCCTTCCTGTGTAACTGAGCTGAGCCACAATATACAGCGCATGGAGTCATGAGAAATTGAAGATGATATTTCGCTTTTGAAACAAAATAGCCGAGGCATTGCTTTCACCACTGGAGTTCGTGTTAAAGCTAAAACGCCGAGGTGCATTTCAGACCAGACGGAGAGTAGTCAGTAGGGGTGATGCCTCTGAAAATGCTTTGATAAAATGGGAGACTTGACCGGTGAGGCGTGTGATGCAAATTAAATTCCTCTAACAGAGAATCTGATTGAAGTCAGAGAGGAACTGACCAAGCTGAACACAGACCTCACAAGCTCATCATCCCAGCCTCCAGCTCCTTGGCTTGTAGCAAGATCTACCCCCTGTAGCTGAGCAAACACAGATGTGGCAGCTTCATTTAAATACCTTGCTCAGGGGGTTGCAATCTTGTCCATGTTTCCCCAACTGGCAACAAAGATCTCTTGTGGAAGGCAAATTCCAGTCTTTAGAGAAATTGCTTGTTGTTTCCAGTCATTGATTTGCATGGTCTCAGAGTACACAAATGTGCTTGAATGAGTGTGAAGACCGTCTTAATTTGTTTTTAGAGGACAACTTTGTTCAGAGGAGAACCCTGTGATCCTCAAACTACATCGCAGAGCTACGCCATTGTTGCTATGTTCTCTATAAAACAAACCTGAGTGAAAACAGTAGGGAATACAAATAAAAATCAGTGTGCCTCTGCCAGATGGAGCCCCGCTTGGTAGATAATGCCCACCGCCAAGCCCCTGAGGTACATTAGCAATGCTTATTTAAACAGCTGGGCTGAATATTGCCCTTTTAAATGGAATGAAATAGTCCCATTAGCGGGCCATGCACTCTACTCCTTCCACTTATTGTTTCCTACCGCTGTAAAACTCCCTCAACATTGAAGGAAAGTTGATTAACAGTAAGTGAAGCTGAATGGGTGGTAAGGTGGCAGCAGAACAAAACAATTAGTGCTGGAAAGCTACATCAAAAAGACAAAATATTCTGTAGGGATCGACATAATATTTAACTTCAACATTGCTAGCCATCCAGCAAAATTTTAAGGCAACAAGAGTAGAGTGAGGACGCTCAGAATCGAAAACCTATTTGTTGTGGCAACCTTTAAAAGTGCCTTAAAGTACAGAGTCATTACAGTTTCTCGTGACTTGACCGAGACTATACGATGGTTCCCGACCAATCCACATAATCAGGAAGAAGGTGCAAGGGCCTGGAAGCTGGGGTGGAAACAAACAAGGCCAACACCTTATTGTAAGAAATGTATGTCTGTAAACAGAACCCAGCATACATTTTTTAAATAAAAACCATGCAGGACTTGGTGTAGGTGCCTTTAAAAAAAAAAAAAAAAAAAAAAGCAGTGATGGTCTGACAGTTGCACCTTTCCCAGACATCGCCTGTCAGTCTGTCAGGTGAACTATGCTTTTTCAGGTCTGATTAGGTTGACAGCTCTTTCTGTAGCGAATGGTCATTTCCTGGAACAATTGGCGATGTGGCTTCCTGCAGCGAACACTTTCATACCTTCCTATGCCTGTCCTGAATTAATGTGGTGGTACTGGATAGAGGATGTAGCTGGGATTACATGTCAGGTACGAGATGTACACGTGAAAGAAATCAAGTGAAGATGAAGGTAAAGAAAAAATAACTGACCAAACCCACCTTCCTGTGTGTTGTTGTCCATATGTGCTGCACATCACATGAGATTGACAAGTGATGGGATATTCATGTGCAAAGTTTGATTGTGGACTTTAGCAGCATTTTTCAGTGTGTGTGTGTGTGTGTGTGTGTGTGTGAGAGACAGGGACAAAGAGAGGTATAAAGGTTGGAGAGTACAAGCCAGACAAAGAGAGTGAGTGAGGGTGGGGGGTTGTGCATATTTTCATTTTTTCTTCCATTTGAGAACAGAGTATTGCAAGCCTGATTGGAGTGTTAACAAAGCCGACTGGTTTTGCTTTTCCCTCTGAGCCATCAGAACAACATGAGAAGGAACAAAAGACCAGGGGACTGCTTTGGTCCTTTCTATTCTGCAAGCTATTTCTAGATAGATACATCAGACAGACACGCAGACAAGCAAAGAGACAGAGTCAAACAATAGCTAGATAACTAGATAAATAATAAAAGTTTCTGCATGCTCATCCAAAGACAATTTGTTAGAGAAAGAAAACACTCCTATGTATCATATTGATTTTTTTCTTTTGAAGTCACAGCTTGTTGAGCAAGTAAACGTTGTGTAAGAGCGAGCTGACCAAGTATGTTATAATCTAGCCTGGTACATTGTAGCTTTATAGCAGTTAAGTAGTGATTACAGTGGAGACTGTCCTCCCATAGAAAACAACCACAACGGTCATTTTTCCACACCCTGAAATACAACCACTCGTTGCGTTTTAAAAATAAGCGACCATGTAAATAATGACAGAGTGTCGTCATCAAACCACAGTTGGCCCTCGTTTTCCCCGCGAGGACTGGAGTGATCTCACAACTGTACAGAGAGGTGTAACCCAGGTAAGGCTAGCATGTTTATGTATGTAAAGATGAATGGGAGTTTCCCCGGGTGAAGGTTGTGTGAGATGAAGAATCAGAATCATCTTGTTGGTGCTTCATGTACATTTATTACGGATTCAGGACAAAGATGCATAACATAAACCTACGTCTAACCTTTACTCAGAACATACACAGAGTTTGTCCTTTGGAGATCTGGGTTCAACAGAAAAACATATTATCAATGTATTTAGCTTTATTTGTGTTTGTTGTTTTTTTTAATTGAAGAAATTCAGTTCAGACATCAGTAAGTTAGTTTATTCTGACGTTTTAGCTACTAAGCAGTTGCGAATGTTGGTAAAGGCATGCAACTTTACCAGCAAGGTGCTTTGCTAGCCCACAGGCTAATCATCCAGCTAGCAATTTCAGCATATATACACAGAATATATTACATTGACAGTCTGAAGGTATGGGCACCAGAGCCAAATAGCTCATTAGGCAATATAGGCAAATGCTAATGGTGCCATGGTCTTCAGGGGGCGCCACAAAATCGGGAAATTTCACCCTTAATATAATTATATTAAAAGTAGTTACATTGATTCAAATGTAAAGCAATGCCCAATTAATATTACCACAAATGATAATACCAAAGAAGTCTCCCCCCATCCTCCTCTTCAAGCTGATCGGTACCTGCTCACTTCCTGTAGGGGGAGGGGCCAATTTATGGATGTGACCCCAGAGAACTGTGAACATGTCAAAACGACCGAAACTGTCTGGAGCACGGGAAGAAAACAAAGAAACGAGGTGGAGGAAAAACCCTTTTCACCTCTTTATATGTCAGATTTGTAACCCTAGTTGTTCATTGTGTTACAGTTTATATTGTCTAAAGCATGTTAATTGTTTTAAACTTTACATCAGTGTTAAAGTACAGTAGCATTCACATATTTCACATTAAACTGCGGTTTACTGCTTCTTTGCATCTGCTAATCAACATTTCACTGCAATGACAATAAAGTCGTATTGAATCTAATATACATATAAAAACATTGTATATTGTGTATTCATATTTGTAATTTGTTAAGCGTGTAAGTTGGGCAACATGTTATCTTAATAAATTAAAGACAATAGTAAAAACAATGGTGTTTGATTTCTTTTGTAAGCGTCTGTAAATCGCCAAATGAAATCTCTCCTATAGGGCGACACACTGGGTAGAGGCGGCTCTGGTGGCCACAGCAGGACTTTAAAACTCAAGGATGCAGAATTAATTAGCACCATGGTCCATGTAGAGCTGTAGTGGCTACACCTCTTTTTGTTTTAGTGACCCTTGACTTTATATAAAGGATGAACAGCCACAGCGATGTCTCCCATTTCAAGCTGATTTTTGTTTTTTGTTTTGTTTGTTTGAGCCAGAAGTGACTGGATGGATCCTCAAATTGGCCATGTACTAAATTATTTTGTATAATTGAAATGTTTACTTATATGACAATTCACTGTTTGTACAGTTGTCATAAACTGAGAGACCAAAATGATCTTTTGTAGCCTGTACACTTGTTTTACATGTTTTACAACACTACTGTAAAGCTGGGAATTATATAATAATAATAATAATAATACCATGTGACCTTAGTATAAGAGAGGTTGCTGAAGAGCAACCCCTGCTCTTCTGGCATCTGGTATCAAGGAGAAGATAGGAAACACTTTTAAAGCCGTGCTGTTGGGAAAGTTTCCCTGAGACACTAATAATCCAAGGACAAGACTTCATCACTGAAGCCCTTGCTCTCATTTAAGTGAAACATGGAATATGGTAATACGTAAAACCCACATTTGTGTAGCTTGTCTATCAGTCACAGACCCACACTCTCTCCTGTCGGGCTCGTAGAAGCGGTCAAAATCATTTTCTCTGACAGTTAGCATTTTTCAGACGGTCTTCTCGAGCTCATCATCCATGACAGCCATAATTCTCGGCTGTTTCACAGAGTTTCTTTTTGGTTCTTTCCTGCAATAAAGATGTTAAAAGATGCTATGAAGTCATTTTCAGGCAGGACTTTATTTTCTCCATGAGGAACACATGCTAACCTGCACAAGCCTTCAGAAACACCTGCAGGTTAAAGTGGGATAAAAAACAAAAAACAGGGCTGGGCACCACCCTGGCTTATAATTTTAGAGAAATAACAATATCTAAATAAGCTCATCGGAAACTAAACAATTATTTGTCCTGCCAGTTTGTTTCCTGTACAAATTAAATTAGCATAACAGCCAAACTGAAAGTGTCACCAGGATAGATTGAGTGGTAGGTCACAGGGGATTTTAAGATGCATCTCAGGTGATCAGATCACAAGTGGTTAGTACTAAATACGAGTGTAAACGATCACCAAAACACACTGAGATCCAATCACCTCCACTTATCATTTGTAGTGTGAACGCTGATGTGTCCCCAAAAAGGATGTAACAGAAAATGTTGCTGCTGTTCTTGTGTTTAATCTGTACAGATCATTTTACCCTCTCCTCCTCTTTTAGCTAACTTAGCTAACTGTTTACAAAAGTTGGTGCTCTGCTGGTGATAACGTGACAACTGTGTAGGTCATGTCGTTGCCGGAGTGACATCAGCTGGACGGTTTGGAGACGTATGCTAAACACGGGTGTAAACACGTATGTGTCTCGGCTGTCCACTTGTGATCCAATCACTCGAGACACACCCTTAGATTATATTTTGAGATCATCAGCTTTAATTATCAGACATATTTGCCCCGGTGCAAATATTTTTTTGTGCCCCGACCTCCGCCCGAAACACAAGCGCACCTTGTGCACGCTACATGTAGGCACGCACACACACACACACAAATACACACGCACACACACAGCCACTCAAGAGAGGCTAGGCTAATGCTAAACATGATGCTACGTTTTCTCGTCAATTTTCATCCACTTGCTTTTTTTTTTCTTGTTGAAATGAGAAACAACTCACCTCACACCATCGCACCTCATCATGACTGACAGGGATCAACGTGATTGGACAAATGATCTTTTCCTCCTCCCATACCAGCCACTCAGCGTTACCTTACCGACCCGCCCCAAGCTACTCTGTTCACAATAACGTGACCTGTGGCAATTCTAGACAGCTGGTTTTTTTTTTTCTTCCGGCGTCTGGGCCCCAGTGCCCCTGCACCGGTTGGACCGTCCATATTCATGCCACTGATTAATTTACTGAAAACATATTATTGATAAGTTATTTTCACTCAGTGTGGGCCACTGGTTCTGATATTTTCAAGTTCCTTAAAGTGACCCTTAAGAATATATATATTAATACACTGGTGCATAATGATCCTGTTTTGTATTCATAAATTACAAAATTGGTAGAGTACTTATAATCACATCGTAATCAGGTTGTCTACAGTGTGTCATACAATTTTAACCTTTCGTTATGTAATTTAGTCGCATAGCAAAGAGATTTCATTGTATTGTTTATAGCACCGTGAGTGCTGTTGACCCCCACCCTACAGTAAACAACTGGACCGAAGGAGTTTGTCTTTGTTGGTTCTGTTTGAGGAGGAAAGTTGTATCCATGATTGACAGAAAACCAGAGGTGTCAGTGAAAAATGAGCTCTACCCACTCAAATATAAAACTTGGCAATTACCACAACAGCGATCCACACTGATTGTGCACATTCGTCATTCCTTTCGACAGAGCTTAAATAACATATAACCAGCTTTCAGACACATTTTACTCAAAACCAAAACTGCCTGCGCTTTGGTTGAGATCATTTTTACACGTCAATCCATAGACTGATTGATTGAGGCAATAAACTCCTCCTCTTCCTCCAAGGTTAACCACTCCGCACGGATGCAAAGTTTCCTAAACTGCACTGCTCTTTGTGTTGATTTCGGTTGCATCCCTCAGAGCTCTGTCACTTTGTGTCTGGAGGTTTGGGCTGAGAAAAAAGCTGTCTCCAGACGGACAGGGATGATATAGTCACTTCTCCTAGGCCCCCAGTCCTCTAATCGGCTTTGAGAAGAGAGACGGATAGAGGACATCATTGTCTGTTGCTTGGTGTTTCAGCCCTCCAGGCCTCAGCTCCTGTGTACCAAGGCCAAGCATCTCTCTGGCCTCACGCAATCCAGCTTGTGTGAGGCGCGATCTGTTTGGTGCCGTAGGGAGCTAGCCACCGCTGGAGCTCACCAAAGTTTGTGAAGTCATCCCAGACTTTAATGTCTAGATGTGTCAGTGTCTTTGCAAGATCCCAATATAGCCATCTATAGAGGGGAGGCGGGGAGTGCTGTTGTCTCTGTCAGGTTAACACTTATTTTGGCTTCACCTCTGAATAGTGGAGCCGGTGTATTAGTGCGCGACAGTAAAAGGTCTGTTCTTTTTATTGAATCTTCTGGACTGCCCACGCCGCTCAAATTAAGTGTCTTATAAAACCTTCCACCTAAATTGTCCTCAAAAGCGTATGCAAAGGTATTGCAGATTCTGCCATTAAAATCCGTATCAACAATTCCCCTGGCTTTTAAAATTTGCCCCGGCTTTTAGAAGTACACAATTCAGCTATAATGAGGAAGCAAAATTACAAAGTCAAGTCCCATTTTACCAGCAGAAACAAAAGTCTGCACTCATTAATAATTTGTGATTTCACGGCATTTCGCTCTGAATGCTGCCTGTTATGTCACCTTGTGTTTAGCCGTAAATCAGACCAATGTGAGGTTTGCACTTTCCGCAGATTGCTCAAACATGATCTGTGTTGTTTTTTTTAATAATGTATGCACTGCCAGTTCAGCAACGCATCATTTCTCAATGTTAGAGAGCTTCTTTTTATTGATAAATTTTTAATATAACCAACCCCACTTATAAAGAAGCCATGGCACTGTCTCATTATGAGTAAGACGCAGTTTCATTAGTTTCACTTTAGCACCTGGGAGACTCGCAAGAATCACCTCAGTTCTTGTTTTGGGCCAAAGTAATAGGAGGGATGTATTTGATCAATAATGCATCATCGAGATAAACACAGAGCACTCTTGCTGTTTATGTCAATGCATACAAATGCTTGCACTTTGAAGAGCACTTTAACAATATAATAAAGTTTAATTTTGCTGCAAGGACTGGTGCCATTACTGAAAACACATTAATGCAGATGGACATATTAACCATCAAACGTATAGATGTGTTTTACATGAGTCTGTAATAAACACGCCTGGTGATTGGAGTGATGTGAATATTGCTGTTGTCATAGAAATATGCAGATGTTATGTTTCAGAGGTAGAAACATGAAGTCGTAATCATCAAGTCAGTGTTGGTTCCCACTTTCAACACTGTGTGGGAGCTGGAAAAGGATTTTGTCAATAAGTTACAGTAATGTGATTACTTAGTAAAGGGAGTCAGGTTTGTGTCTTGGTGTCTGGATACTGATATTAACTTTGTCCTTAATTATTCTGTGCAGACACTGATCTACGACCTGTTACCTCAGCACAGCGGGGGGGCACTGTGAGCCGGTTAGCTTCCACTGAAAGAGGAACTCCCCTGTTTTATTTTGGTACCAGGAAGTAGGACTTCTGGAGCGCTGGGTAAAGCTCCAGGGAAAAACTAGTCAGAAATACTTTCAAAATGTAGCCTGATTACCTTTCACCTGTGTCTGTCTGTCTGTTAACAACATTACAGGAAAACTCCTGAACACATCTCAGCGATTTGATTTGTTACCCGAGTAGCAAATGACCCAACTTTGGACAAGAATCAGATTACTTATAATGGAGAAATGGGACAATGGTGAAAGAGAACCAGTAGGGCCAGCATAACAGCTCCACTCCATCTATTGGCACTTTTCCACTGTATGGTACCTGCTCACCTCAGTTGTGTTTCCATTACAGGGGATAGTCCCTCCTCCTGGTGGTCAGGTGAAGGAGGAGAAAGGTGATCTTCAGTAATCTTCAGAATAACTGTTGTGGTGTCACAGAAACAGTTTGAAGATTGTTTCAGGACAGAAATGAGTTGTTTTTACTTCAATTATGTTGTTAATCCATCAACTTAGAGCCTGATTAAAAACTTCCTCTGGCGTTTTTGGAGATATGAGCTCTCGCCTCAAACTCCGAAAGCTGTTCAATGGACCGGGCGCTCACAGCTCACATTTTTTTCAGCTGATGTTTTTAAATATAATTTTAACATTGCACGAAAGAATGTTATTGTAGGCTACAAAAATGCATTTCCTGCAGAAAATGCGTGTGAATGCTGAAAGCTGGAAAGAAAATTGCTGAAAATTTTATTACAACATGTATAAATAGTTGAAAAAGTAGAAATAGTTGGTAAAAGTTGAAAATAGTAGAAAAAAGTAGAAATAGTTGGAAAAGTTGGGAAAAGAAGGAAAAAGTAGAAATTGTTGAAAAAAGTTAAAAAAAAGTAGAAATAGTTGAAAAAAGTTGAAAATACTTTAAAAAAATATGTAGAACTAGTTATAAAAGGTTGGAAATAGTAGGAAAAAACAGAAAAAGTTGAAAAAAAGGTGGAAATAGTGGAAAAACTAGAAATAGAAGAAAAAAGTAGAAGTAGCAGAAAAAAGCTGAAAACAAGTTGAAATGTCACAAAAGAACAGAACATTTTTATATTTGAATGGTTTATAAAAGTCAAAGTAGGAGGTAAACAGTGAGGCGTTCACTGACCTTCCTCCTGTGGGATGTAAGCAGTGAGGCGTTCACTGACCTTCCTCCTGTGGGAAGTAAGGAGTGAGGCGTTCACTGCCCTGCCTCCTGTGGCAGGTAAACAATGAGGCGTTCACTGACCTTCCTCCTGACCTTCCTCCTGTGTGGCGTTCACTGACCTTACTCCTGTGAGGCGTTCACTGACCTTCCTCCAGTGAGGCATTCACTGACCTTCCTACTGTGGAGGGTAAGTGGGGCGTTCACTGACCTTCCTCCTGACCTTTCTCCTGTGTGGCGTTCACTGACCTTCCTCCTGTGAAGCGTTCACTGACCTTCTGCCTGTGTGGCGTTCACAGATTTTCCTCCTGTGTGGCGTTCACTGACCTTCCTCCTGTGAGGTGTTCACTGACCTTCCGCCTGTGAGGCCTTCACTGACGTTCTGCCTGTGTGGCGTTCAAGACTTTCCTCTGGTGAGGAGTTCACTGACCTTCCTCCTGCGTGGCGTTCACTGACCTTCCTCTGGTGAGTTGTTCACTG
>OOFC01011009.1:1142-18771 GCA_900323345.1 Pseudochromis fuscus
CCAGGTGGAGATGCAGTACGTCAGCAGGCTCTCGATGGACGAGTGGTAGAAGGCCAGCAGCAGCTTCCTGTCCAGGTTGTATTTTCTGAGGACCCTTAGGAAATGTAAGCGCTGCTGAGCCTTCTTTGTCACTGCCGTGATGTTGTGAGACCAGGAGAGGTCATCTGAGATCTGGACTCCCAAGAACCTGAATGTGTGGACCCTCTCTACACACTCGCCGTTGATGTAGAGGGGGGATGGTTCAGTCTTGTTCCTCCTGAAGTCGATGACGATCTCCTTTGTTTTTGTAGTGTTCAGTACCAGGTTGTTGTCTTTGCACCAGGTTGTTAGCCTATGGACCTCCTCTCTGTAAGCTGTCTCATCTCCTTTTGAGATCAGGCCAACCACCGTGGTGTCGTCAGCGAATTTGACGATGGTGTTGTCTACATGGGCAGGGCTGCAGTCGTAGGTGTAGAGACAGTACAGGAGGGGGCTCAGCACGCAGCCCTGAGGTGAGCCGGTACTCAGTGTTCGGGTGGAGGAGAGGTGGGGGCCGAGTCTCACAGCCTGGGGCCTGTTGGTCAGAAAGTCTCTGATCCAGGTGCATGTGATAGGGGGAAGGCCCAGGTTGACCAGTTTGGGGATGAGGAGGATAATATAGTTTGGGGATGATTGTGTTGAATGCTGAACTATAATCCACAAAGAGCATCCTGGCGTAGGTCTGCCGTCTATCCAGGTGGCTCAGCACAGCATGCAGAGCAGTGTTGATGGCGTCCTCAGTCGATCTGTTTGCCCGGTATGCGAACTGGTGGGGGTCCAGCGTTGGGGGGAGACAATCTTTGATGTGCTGGAGAACCAGTCTCTCAAAACACTTCATAATTATGGGTGTGAGGGCAACCGGGCGGTAGTCATTGAGGTAGTCTACCTCTTGTATATGCTCCTGCAGCGCTGCTCTCTGCTTTGCTGTTACACTCCATACAGAGTGAGAAACTGTCTGATGCTGTGTTCACACCAAACGCAAATATTCACCCTCAACAGCCAATAGGAGTGCTCTTCCCAGAAACCACGACTACCGCCTCCTCCATCAGCAATGAACGACATCGCAAACATCGCTGCCTTTTACCTGTTGTGAAAGTCCCAGAAACATCATGTCAAAAAAACTAGATGGCAACAGACAATGGTAAAAAGCTTGTCCTCCATTTCTGCTCCTCAACGACATCACTGTATCTCAACACTCATTTATTTTCATGATGCTTTTTTGCTCAAATTAAAACTTTTTCAAATCCTGTGCTTCACCAAATACACCTGTCTTTGGGGTCTAATATCTGCTTAAGTATGAAGTTAGTTTCAGATGGACCAGGATGCTGTTAAGAACAAGTGACTCTACTAATGATATATAAATGACTTGTGGTTTGATCACATCAACCTGCCCGATGGTCACATGTCCTAAGCCACTGGTCCCCAACCTCTTTTGCACCACTGACCGGTTTGATGTCGGCATTATTTTCACGGACCGGCCTTCAAGGTGTGGCAGATAAATACAGGAAAAATAAAATAACACGATCGAAATAATAAAAAAAAACCAAATATTTCCTCTTTGTGAAGAAGCTCTCCAAAGACATTTGTTTGTTTTGTTTTTTTAACTCATTTTTGCTAGTTTGCGGACTTGTTTTGTTTGGCTAACGTGATCACGTGACCGAGACCAGCGTATTGACGTGTGAAGAGACAGACGAAAGTTAAGTGGGAGAGAAACTGGTAGTTTTCAAAATAAAACATCTTTCAGACTGTAACGATCAATACAATGGAATTTATATAAATCATTAATTTTTTCTGCGTGGCCCGGTAACATATGTCTCACGGACCAGTACCGGGCCCGGCCCAGTGGTTGAGGACCACTGTCCTAAGCCATAATGAAAAGTGTGCACTCACAACAAGAGGACCGGTACAAGTTATGTTTTTGAATTTCAAGTCTTTAATGCCATTTATTTTCATATTGTGAACTTTTGAAGTAATAAAAAAGTTTATGTTTTGCAATATTTTTGCTGGTGTCAGATTATTAATTACACACTGGTGATGAACGCTGGTTTGAGGGTCCCCCTTTTGCCTTGGACCCCAACACAGTCTAGACTCGCCTCCTTTCCACATTGTCACTTTTCAGACCTTGTGACTACATCTATGTTTTATTTATTGTCTATTTGTAGCACATAGCTGTCTCCCAGTGGAAACCATCGTGGTGGGAGACACTCATCCATTCAAAGGCCTGGGACCCACTGACCTGCTCCCAGAGCTTCTTGTTTTATTGAATGTTATTCTGCTCAGCTTTATGAAAATGCCACAGGAAAATTGATGACTGCCACATAGCCCTCCACCTCTCTCATCCCCTTCAAAAGAGAAATGCAAAATGATAACAGATAGCCAGTTAATGAAGCATGAATGATTAAAGAGACCCACAGGGAGAGGTTGTCAAACACTGCAGACACTAAACCTGTTTTGTTTTAAGTCATACTTAGTTCACTTTGACTATCAGCTGGGGGCAGGAGATACACAAAGAGAAAAGCAGAAAGGGAGGAAAAGTAGTGCCACAGGGTAAACTTGAAAGAAACCAGACAAGTTTGGAAAAAAAAGATAAACAAAAATAATTTAAGGAAAGGTTTATCTCACCATAACCTCCTCTGTAGGAGGTTTAAAACACAGATAAGACCTTATTAACTGTCCTGACATATTTTTAAAAAGCCTTGAAAAGTGACCTGCTCTAATATGAATTCAGAATGGCACCACAAACAAAAACATTATAATCTTCTCAGCATAACGCAAACCATTAAACCCTCACGTTAAACACCCCCACACAGGATTACACTGTTAACTCAACAGCACCTCAAACACACACCTACAGTGAATCAGCTTTGCAACTCTGCAACTTCCCCTTTATTTTATGTCTCTCCAAGCGACTCTCCAACTCCTTCTCCTTCCTTTGATCAGGAAACCTTAGTAAACAGGGGCAGGATTTACATCAGTGGCGGCAAGCTGCTCTCATCACTTTGCTGTGCCAAAGCTTTTTCTATCAGCAAAGCATTTGAGGTGCCCAACATGAAGGAGAATTACATCAGCTCTGAGGGTGCAGCTTTTCTGTCAGCAAGACTACGACTGGGTCTCAGAGCTAGTAAATAATCCCTAAGTGCTCCTTATTTGACCTCAGATTGATTCATTAGAAATAAATCTCATTGCTGTGTGCACAGAAAGTGAAACCCCGTAATGAAAGTGTGAAAACAATTTGTTATAACTGAGTGAGTTAGTTCATGGCAACAAACTAAACATAAATAAAATATAAGACATAAATATGAATCAAAGATCAAAACAATTGATCACTCAAACCTGCGTTTTAAAGGTTTGAGATATAGAAATTTATGCAAATCCCGTGTGATGTATGAAGATTTTAAAATGACAGCTTCTCTCTCATGCTCCAGATCAAACTGTGGTTCTGTTTGTACAGCATGATACTGAAAGCCTCACCATTTAGGGTCTTCTTCACTTTGAAAATGTATCAAATATCCAGTTTTCAAAATATTTTTCACAGGCCAAACTTATGATCTATCTTTGCAAACATCTTTCCTGCTGTGCTGATAAAACACTTCCAGCCTGTTCGCGTTTTATCATTCATTGGTTTAATACTTTTAAAGGTACTACTGTGGATGATTCCTTGTATTCACCACTGTTTACCATTGTTCATCAAAATCCTCCATAGCTGTTCAGTTGGGTTGAGATCTGGTGACTGACATATTCATCAATCAAACCATTCACTGACTCCTCATCATCCTGAAGGAAACCACTCTCATGTAGACAGAAATGCTTCATCATGGGGAAAACATGGTCACTCAGATCAGCTTGTAATGATTTGCAGAGACACTTTGCTCTGAGGAAACAAATAAACCCAAACCAAGCTACTGGATCCCCTCAGTGAAACCTTCAGGCCTGTACCGTTTTTTCAGTGTACACCCCATGTGCACTCACCCATTTATTGTGAATATACTTAAAAATGACTCAACTGATCATATTACTTTTTTCCACATTTCTGCAGACCAGTGTCTGTTACAATCCACAGAGGAGCCCAACCAAAGGAAACTGACTCAGAGTAGCATGAATGAGTTTATTGTGATATTTTAGGGAGTAAAGGTGGGTGGAGGTGGGGACTGCAGCGGACAATGGTAAAGGACTGAGAGAGGTTGGTAGCTGGCAGAGTAGGGATGAATGCAGGGGTGTGAGCATGGCTGGTAGGAAAGCAGGGAAACAGGCAGACATGTGCGATCCTGTAGAGCGAGGAGAAAAAGATCACCCTGAATCCAAACAAGGTGAGAGTAAAAATCACCACCACACACGCTGAAACAGTGATGGAGGTGCACATCAGCGACCAGAGAGGGAGACTGAGAAGAGGACCATGTACATAACACAGACAGTGACAGAAACAAAGAGAAAGAGACTTACAGGGGAAAGGAAAACGCTAGTAATACAATGAGTACTCTGCAGTTTCCTGACAGTGCAGCTGTTTCACCAAGGACCTCTCAAATGTGTTTCAATCTTTGTAATGAGGAGTTAATGCATCCAAGTGTAATCTCCCTCTCTTCATACCTGTCAATGGACTGATGATGACACAAGTTAATCATGTCCTTCTTTGACTTTCCCAGTCACCTGAGGACAAGTTGCTCAAGTGGAGAAACTGTCACATCAAAAAATATCAACAACCATCACCTATGTGCCAGTTATATTTACCTTATCGCAAAAGGAGGATCTTTGGTTATTCAACATAATGGGGGTCTCCTTATGTAAATACTGTACGTGCACGGCTGCTGGTATATGAAGAATGTGCAGAATGTGTTTTTAGAGGAGCAGATGGTTGCAATTCTTCCAGCGCTAACTAGCACTGAGCGATTATGTGTGATGATAAGTTGCTTCTCAGTTGAAAGCCTATCATTAGAGCTGTAATTAAAGCAGTAGCCAGGGCGGGTGACATGTCTGCCACAGATTCCTTGCACCCATGGGAGGAGGGAGGGGCGTCTCGCACTCAGTAGCATTCTGTCAGAGCCACGTGGTGCACATGTGTGCCACATGAATCTCTTTTTCCCTTTGTGTAACTAGCTTGGTGTACACGGACTCAGCAGCACACACACAGATGGCAATGTGTAAGACTGGGGGTAACCAGTGCCGCCTTGTGTGGTCAAACGTCTAGACTCAGTGCGTGCCCTGTGGCACTTACACAGGGGACGACTGGGGAGAGGGCAACCAAGAGGCCTGCAAATTCAAACAGCTTTTCACTGTTGTTTAGAAACAAGAGCATCTTCAGCTCATTGCAAACTCCATTGTGCAACATTGTGTCCACAGCTTCCTAGATGTATTGACAGAATGTGTATTCATACAACAGAGACGTTCAGTGTCATGTTATCCAGCTGTAGCTATGTCTCACTTCTCCTTGTCCCCAGATAGACAGTTCACACAAGCAAAAACAACATAAGAACTGCTCTGTGCATTTAATAAGAGTAAAAAAAAAAAAAAAAAAAACCACATCTGTACGAAGGACAAGTGGATAGTCTGAGCTCCGTGTGACTGGCCTAGTTTTGAGGGATGCAGATGGATTAATAAAACATGGTTGGGAATAGATGTCATACCCTAGACCTGATTGGAGAGTGAGAGGAGGACAAATTTGCCTTTGAACACTTTTCATATTATGGTGAAGTACCTTAGACCCCCTCACTATCAGGTGTAAATGGATTTAAAGCACCATGGCTCAACACGCACATTATCATTCAAGTTACTATTTCAAAGATTTCCTTTTGTATTTTTTACACGCTGAAGGCAAAAGTATAGATGCAAAGCCCTGGAAGATCATCACCATGTTTTTCAGTTGTAGATTTCAATAAGGACCTAAAAGATGTACAAAAAAATTATGTTTTCTTCCAGTCATGTCAGTTATCTCAATTTCATCTGATGTGGATTTACCAGCTTTTAATTAGAGCCTTAAATAAAATAACTTAAAATAAAAAAAACACTTGATCCTCCGAGGAATAGTTTCATTACACCTCGAATCGATAAAGTGAAGTAATAATAAAAGTGTCACTGTGTCAACAGTGTCACTTCAAAACCATCAGGTCAGATTCTTGCTAAAAATATATACAGTTAAATTTAATGCATTCAGTACCATTAAATTACAGGCACTGAGTAAAATGTCAGTCAGCCTCCTTGAAAAGCGTACAACTGACCGCTGCTGGAACAAGCTGATTTAAATGCTCTTTAGTGTAAATTGTAGGTTTAATTATTTATTTATTTATTCTAAGTATTGCTGTGGTCTTCAATATTTAAATAAAAATGCTCATACATGTTAAACAGAAAAATTTAAATGTTATTGGCAAAGGAATCAGGTCCAAAAGCAACAGTTAAAAGAGATACAAGAAATCAAAATAAGTTCTGTATTTGCAGAGAGTATTTGACTTTGGTAAAATTATATGGAGGACCTGACTGTTTCTCTGTTTCTCTGGGTTTCTGTAACCATTTTCAAAAATGCTGTGTCTGCATTTTATGAAGGTAAAGAATGTGATCCCTGAAAGTTTAATTACAGTAAGTGATAACATAAGTTAACTTGATCCCTTATTGAAACAAAGTTTGACTGATGGATGTCATTCCAGACAATTTGGGCGTGTTTAGTTTGAATGAAGCGAGCTATCCAAACACCTAAAGCTGTTTGATTTAATGTTGTACAGCACAATAACCACCAGGAGAAAATGAAGATGGATGAGTCGGCTATGAAAAACATTCCTCGGTCAAAGGTTACACATCACCCCACAAGCAGCCTCCAACTATGTCAATCCATAATCCAGTGTGCTCGACTCAGTGCAAAAACAATCCTGTCCAAGTCAATGTCGTAGTGTCACGAAAGGTTTGAAGACAAGCAATACAAGCACCAAAAATCTGTGTCAAACATGAGTGAGCATACTCAATATGCAGTTAAAGCTTCTTATTTGTCTCAGAGCTACATGGAAGCTTTATTTGCATCTCATGGGAGGTAAACAAAATATCTAAAATGTTTTAAATCCAATTGCATGTAAAGCAGACATGATCATAATCTCTATCATTACCGCTGCTGCTCCCGAAATGAAATCTCAGAGTAGTCATGCCCCCTATTAGCTGTGCATTACATTACATCTGAGGGAAGGTCAAAGCAACATGTGTAGGCTTGTTCTGCTCTCCTCTGTGACAAGCAAAATTAACTCTTCACAATTGCTGCAAAGTTGCAATTTCCTGAAAAATACTAAGACATTACATACTGCGAGGGGGAAATCAGTCAGTACTTGTTCTCCTACCACCGCTGCTCTTTCCCTATTGGTTCCTTTTTTCCCCTCCGTCTATTTCACTACACTTTACACTAAATGCAGTATAGATAATAACGTATGATTCAGTTCTCTCCATGGCCGTGATTTGATTTCTTTTCCAAAGTGTTTCATATTTACAGTGTCTTTTTAGGTCCAAACGAAAAATATTGTTGAATTCTGCATGAATGTTATTGTTGTGGAATAATATTGCAAACCACAGTAGCTTGGATAGCAGCATTTAAAAGTACAGTTGTTGTACAGAGAGCACGCTCACAACATGGTTTCTCAGTCTCGTTTCTCTTTTCTAGCACATGTGCTGTCTGCTTTTATACCTGGTTTTTCTATACAGGCCTTTCTTAAAGGTTTCTATGAATACCATATTTTTTATAGCAGAGGAAACCTATAAAGTAGTTCTTTACAGTCAAAGCCTCACATTTTCCCCTTGTAGCTCTCTACAGAAGGATAAAACTACATAATTCGTATGCTACATTTGTATTGAAGGTGTGTAATCCGATGAAACGGTGGGTTTGTTCTCCAAACCGGCTAAAATTGTTTTGTCAGCAAAGCCAGGTTGGACCAGGAGTGCTTACGTCTGCTCATATAGCTCCACCCGGCTAAGAATTCCCCTCTTAAACAAAACAAACACACCCCCATGTGTCTGTTTATCATCACAAATACCTTTCCATCACAAGAATGGGAAGCACATCATGGGCTGCTTGAATTATGACTTACAGGATGAATACAGAAAAGACAGTGTCGTGCAATGGATATTCAGTGGAAAGAAATAATAATAAAATGGAGACTGTTTTGCTGACACATCTGCAGTGGGTTACTACACTGCCAACTGGCAGCTATGACGATGATGACATATTGACAGAGGCTCCACAGGGATACTCCCAGCTCCATCACTTTGCTGGGCTCAGGGCAAGAAATTTCTGCTTTGGGGTTTCATCGGGGGAAATTTAGACGGGGTTGATGACGCCTGCGGGCCCCTTGGATGAGGATGGATGAGGACATTTGGCTGTCAGTAGTGAGGGGGCCTATCTGGCTCTGTCAGAAGTCCACGAGGGAACGGGAAAACACTAGGGGCTTGGTCTCAATAGACAAATGCAGCCTTCCTCTCATGCATTTCTCATCATCCTCATCTTTCACAGGATGGAATTTGTGCAATTTCTTATATGTCTGTGAGTCCGATGATGCCAAAACACTTATAATGTTCAAAGAAATGAATCTTCACTTTTCAAGTGCTACTTTACTGCAGAAGAAAGTGTTCACAAGCCATCACTAAAGCTGGAGTGTCTTTAACAAACCATAGGCTGTTGTGTGTGTGTGTGTGTGTGTGTGTGTGTGTGTGGTTGTTTTTTTTCTTTCCAGTAGAGCTAGGTGCAAATAGAGGTGCCAAGGGAGCCACTTCAGATGATTGGAAAGAACTTATAAGAGCCCTTTGTGAGACAGCCATTGATTTCACTGTCTTTCTCTGGCTGTCTGTGCTGCTCAGGGCCTTCAGGCAGCTGTCTGCTATCCCACAACAAACACACTATGGGGGGCGAGCAAGTCACAGGGTGCTTTATCAATCAATAGGAGCTTCTAGAAGACTGACTCTTCTCTTCACTTTTGCCTTCAGCGCCTTCAGCCCCATAGCCTGCACTGCCTATTGGGTAATGTAGACTTTAAGCTTGCGGAGCTGATGCAATCTGTGCTCATTAGCTGGGTGTCCTTTGGAAAGCTAGCAGCAGGTTAACATAATGATGTAAAGTACTCTGGCTTGTCTGCAGGATTGAGCACAGACAGTATAGTACAGTATATTTGCTACCCACCACCTTGACGTTGAGTTCTCCAGTCACTCCTAGGTGAACCATTAAAATCAGTCCTAGAAAATCTCAGGAAGAGGGTGAAAGAAGAAATGGATTTAATAAAGGGATACAGCCATCCTGGGAATTCAAGTCCGGAATGTTTTCAATTTCTCCGACAGAGGACTGCTTCACTAATTGGGTTACGTGGGCTCAGCAAGGAAGTTGTCAAGCTTCAGGGGTTTTTATTTGTGCCTGGCTGTCAAATCACAGCCCAGGGCAGTGACCCTCGTGGCGATGCCCCCATGAGGCCTTTTAAGGTACAGCTGTCTGATGAGTCAGTCCAGAAGCCCCACTTTCCCAGAAAACCCCAGGTTCTGAGGTGATAGGGTGACAGAAGGCAAAAGGGCCACACAGCTCGGTATTATGGGAGCGTTTTAGTGCTCCTTGTAGATCGGCTTAGTGGCTGCTGAGGAGGAGTGGCAGTCACACTTTCCTTTTACAGGACAAAAAACAAGCTGATGATAGTACTGTGGATTAAATACACTTCCATGTACACAGAAACACACCTGCATGCGATCACACATTTTGGGATTGTATGTGACTAATGTGTCATCTTGGACGTGGGAAGTGTTCTTGTTTTAAATATTGAATCTACCTGATATTTGTGCACTTTAGATTAACACAGTTCTGCTGTAATTTAGCTGATTATTTTACATTTATTAGATGGAAAGTGTTTGCACATGAGCTCTTAATTTTAAAGGTAATAATGTTTGGCTTTGAACATTTTTTGCAGTTTTGAACCAAGTCTGTGACACTTATGAGGCCACCCTACCAGCCCAGATGTTGGGATCTGACCAGATGTTGTCCACCTGCTGGAAGGAGAACTCTGACTTATGACCAGCTGGTCAGGGTGACTCTTGTTGTCCCCAGCCTGACAGAGAGAAAGCAGCCGAGGTAGAAAACAGACACAAGTCACAGCTGCTAATGACATACAAATAGGCAGTTAGTGATTAGACAGAGCAATATAATTTGTTTGCATCTGTGCATATGGTCACTGTAAATTTACTACATGAAACTAATTATAGCACATTTGTCTCTTAGGTACTCGACCACAGTTCTTAAGTTTGCTTTGTCTTTGATTGTACATTTATTCTGGTCATTGGAAAATGTTTGGGGTTTTTTTAATCCCATTTTTAAATGTTTTTTTAGACTTTTCAGTCTAATAATTCTCAATGCAAAATTTAATATGGCTCCTTTCCCCTTGTTTTTGTGATGGAATAAAAATGTTCATTCAGGTCATGTGCATAAAAATATACCTAAGACTTAAACTGTGTATTAGACAGATAAAAAAGTTCATAAACTAAATAACTTTAAAATTAAACAGCTGGCTTTTTTGATTGTCTGTGTTGTGATAATTAAATGCTTATTTTATTGTATTCTACTTGTTTGTATGTTTTTATGACTGTAAGTCAATAGATTTGATATGTTACTGTAGAATAGGCTTAATATGAGCAATAACTTCTCCGTTTACCTCCAATAACTCTATATAATCTTCTTGTTTTGTGTCGTGCAAATGACAAACCGGTATAACTATAGGAAGTGTGAGGTTACAATACCCAAACGACAACAGATACTTTTTCCTTTATAGATTTACTGGTTCAATATGTAATTCAAGTGCAACTGAGGAACCAGATCACTTCTGAGATTCATACTTGTTTATTTCACTTTGCTTCAGTCCTCTATGCATTAACACTTACTAACATCACTTGTGTGTTTTGTGAGGTGTTGTGACAGCTGTCGCACTGCAAGACAACAAGCAAATTGTTGGTTAGCTCTGGAGTCATTGTTTTAGTGTCTTCAGTGTTAAAAAAAGCAGAATAAATCCTACTTGTACGCAAGTTTAATTTGAATACCTCTTCATTTCTACATGCAGCTGCGAGGTTTTCTGAGTGCACCCCTCCCTACAAACCAGGCTGGGAGTCAACAATTTGAACCATAATTGCAGTATTGTCTGGGTTTGCCAGTTTAGTAGAACATGCTAAGGCAAAAAAAAACGAATGCAAAAGAATGTTTAATACTTTACGTCATGCTAAATTCAAGGTCATGCCCGTTCAATTATGGATTTCTGTGTGTCCATAAATGGAAAATATCAAGGACTGCTGGCAGGCTTGAATTTCCAGGTGAAGATAAACACTATAATTGTGCAGTTGGACACAAAGAAGACAGGAGATGAAAAGATCCGATTGACAGTTTTATTGCAGGGTTGAACGCAGAGAATGATGATGACTGTTTGTTGACTGGTTTGATGTCTGAACAAAAGGAGCCATATATATATATATATAGCACGTGAGAGCTAACCATCACTATAATCCTCTAAATACTGAAAATGCAATATCAACTAGGTACACATGGCTCAGCTTGGCTCAAATATGAAAAAATAGAGCAGACCTGTACAGTTGTGCTCATAAGTTTACATACCCTGGCAGAATTTGCAATTTTTTTGGCCATTTTGATCAGGGTCATTTGGGTAGTTTCTGTTATCATTGTGATTAAAAAAGAGTACGCAGTTTTATAAATAAATGGCTTCATCCAATCACTAACCATGAGTGAAAAAAGTTTTTTCTCTCATTCATGACATTCTCTGAAAAATGGCCAAAAAAATCACAAATGCTGTCAGGTTATGTAAACTTATAAGCACAACTGTATTTTTAGCAAGAAATTGAATGAATGAATGAATTATATTAACATGGAGAACAAAGGAAACTCACATTTCAGTCAACTGATTGTCAACAATGGGGCTCAGCGTCACTATGATGCAGTTCAGGGGGAAAAGGACCACACGTGGATTTCTTCCTCTTTCAGAAGCTGCTCATCAACCTTCCAATTTCAAGCTCTTCCTTACTTCTTCACTTGCTGGTCAGAGTTTAACCCTTTTCATGCCACTCTTCACAACAACACACATGTGGAAGAATGAGTGCACATTGTGTATGTGTGTGTGTTTCTGTCTGAAGGCAGCCACGGTGGTAGTGGCTTCCTGGGGAATTGAAATTAATGAGTGTAATCAGAAGCAAACAGCGAGCCAGGCAAGGGCAATTAATACAAGCAAAGCGAGCAGAGCTGCTGGTTTGCTCGGCCAGGCATGGCTGGAGCTGAAGAGATGGAGGATTAAGATGCAACCACAGACAAACTCCACAGCTTTTCCACACACAGCAGATGTCCACGGAGGGAAGGCGCTGGGAGCCTGGCATCGACACGCATCCGCCAACCGGCCACTTGGTCAGCCCGGCCCAATACAAGCTGACAACCTCCTGGCAGCATTCAGATAACACCATCTTCTCTGTTTAGTTTGAGAGCCAAGGGAAGGAACTCACGGGGGCCCCTGCACGGCATACGAAAGGGACTCATTGCAAAGCTGCACAGTGGAGCTACTATGTGTGAAAGAGAGAGATAGAGGAACATAAAGAGATAAAGAGAGAGAGAGTGTGAGAGAGAGGGGGGAGGGCATTGTGTGCAAGCTCAACTCAAGTACATCTCAATGTGAGGGACATTTTTGTTCCCCTAACGTTGCCTCCATGTTTTCTGATTGAAACATCCTTGAATGCACGCATTCCTTCAAGAGTGCATATTCGCTTTAGAATAAATAAACACATCAGATCCAGCTGCACTTCAGAAACAGCTCTGCTTGTTGTTTTCTTTAATTGATGCTAAATGAGAGTGTCACCACCCAGGATCTTTTCACTCAGCCCTCGCTTTGTTGCCTTGAATGGCGTTCGTTCCCCTGACGGTCTCACATTTCCACTGTTTACGTGAGATAATGATGCATGTGTAAGGATACACTGCCAGGCCAAAAGAGGGGCTGATATGAACTGTGACGGCTGCCTCGCTGGTCCAAAACAATTTGCGGTAAAATGGAGCAATGATGTCAGTTCAGACATCGGGGGAATGTAATAAAGACAGATGCTACAGGGGAAATCTGTGATGCACACACAGAATAAACTCTTATGCACACTCCCTACAAGGGCTTAAAGGTCATGAGGTCAAATAAAATGTTTTTCTACAGATACCACAATGTTGTTAAACTCATTCCCTTTTTTTATAATATTTAAATTATTGTAAATGTTATTACTGGGGCAAAATGTTGTGAGTACAATGTGGCAAGAAGTAACTGGACAGCATGATACATAGTGTCTTTCTATGTAGGTATCATCACAAGATATCTGTTCAAATACACTTAAAAAGTAACTGTAACTAACATGTAGCAGTATATCAGGGGAAAAAGTTCAAGCATAAAACTTGCCATAGACGTCTCCAAATCCTGAATAAAGCTAAAAATGTAACCTCTTCAGAAAGAAAGATTACTTTGGAAAGCTGTGGATTGTGGCTTTATCACCAAACACTGCTGACCTCATTTCCTCCTCCATGACTTATGTGGTTGTTTCACTGCAGTTTTAGTGTGTACAGGTTTATGAAACACTGTCGGGTTGGGAGGGCAAGTCCAACAAAATGACAAAACAACCCCCGTCAAACTGTGATTGAATTGTCCTCTAACATGTTTTGTCAGCAGGAGAAATACCATCACCCATTGATTGCCATTCATAAATCCTGCTCTTTGTTGTCCAGAGATTGCAGTGAATGTTGCGTTAAAGCTGTCTCCGACACCTTCAGCAGTACAGATAAATTACTGACACTTCAATAACTTGTGAAATATGTGCTCTTGTGCCAATGAAAGCTAACAGTTTAACGTGTCTCTCTTTTAGAAGCCCATTACTTTAATGGAGGACGATTCAAGCTTGAAAAATTTACGGTTTTCCTCGTGGATGTGGCCAGATAGAAATTGCCTGGTAACATCAGCTCACTCAGATTGCTCTTATGAATTGATGAGTTTCCTCAATAGTGTTAAAAGGTTTTTTTTCCCCCCCATATCTTTTCATGAACAAGGATTGAAGTCTCTCTACTTTCTGATGTAGCTTGCCTGCCCTCTTTTGGTCTTGTGTTGTCATGAGGTCAAATTATGTTGACTTATCATCACTAAAATAAAATGATGACAATAATACTTAGCATAAAGCAAATAGTTGTGTTTTTTTAATTGAATTTAAACATTAACAGGATGAGAATTTCTCCTTATTTTGCATTAAAAACCTGGAATCCCTTTAAGGACTCCTGGAAATTGTCGACATGAAGTGTGAAACGTTTAATAAAGTAATTTTTAATGACTAATGAGGCTGTTTCCAGGAGCATAATGAACATCCAATCATTCACAAAGGAAAAAAAAGATTTATAATTGAAGCAACAGTTTCCATGGTTCACCACCCACAAGCTCTTTCAAAGAGCCGTGGATCTGAGTTTTAGCATGTTTCCTTATGAGAAACACACTTCTCTATTAGAGGAGGGTAAAGAAAAAAAAAGGAAAGTGCACTGGAGTCAAAGCCATCACCAGACGCCACTGCAGTGGTATTTTTGAAGCCGTGCGTCAGAGCTGCTCCTGTGGCCAAACCGCTTATTAAAACGCAGAGAAGCCAAGTGCCATAAAGACAGAAGGCGAGCAGCTTGTTATTATTCTTTCTGAGAGGTGAACAGGCTGAGATCAATGGCTGCAGTGGTTTCCACCTCACCACAACTATGGCCTTGTAAAGCACAAAGGCCCATGTGGGTCCGACCCATACAGTCACAGATATTAACTATTCCAGGGGCCTTTGAAAGAGGCTGCCAAGAATAATTTCCCACATGTAACATTTCCCACTGAAGCCACAGAGTCATACTGGCATATTCTGTGCCCCAGCAGACCCGACAAGCCCTGACAATGATGACAGAGTAGAATCAATGAAAAACCATATCCACCTCATTAATAAGGAGCCAGCTTGGAGCTTGTGTAATGTCGATGAATTATTTAGTTTTGTCACAATAATGAGGTATATACTGTACATCATCTCAGTACAAATACTGCATTGTACAGCTGAACTGTAGCTAAAAATCACCAGTGAGAAAAAGCCAAATCTGCTATGGGAATAAAGCCTTGCTTCAAAAACTAATGGAGTCTGTCCTGCTCAGCTGTTTAAGTGTACACCCAATTTCTGAGTTAATGATGAAGACACTGCCTCCTCTTATGTCCCATTCAAACCAGATATTAACCTGTGATCTGGGTCAAACCATGTATGCTGACAAATCAGACAGCCCTGCTCAACCAATTTACATATTGAGACTGTGGGCACAATAAATACAACAGGAACATATATTAATCAAAGGTATAAATGCAAAGACCAATGGATTTGATTTCTGTCAAGATACAGATCACATGAGTTTAAAAAAGCCATTAAACTCACCCTGATCTTCCTGATATTTGTTCTGTGGAGCAGATGAGTCTGAACATCATGTAATGCTCTCACACATGTTGTGAGTGACCTGCAGTCTTTATTCCTAACAGCTAACAAACAAGTTATGAGTGAGGATGGAGACATACACACAATCATGTGCCAGTTTGTCCAATATAAATAAATAAGAAGAATAAATAATAGAAAGCAGTCAGAGAGCACTAACATTCACCAGGTATAATCCAGCTTTAATGATGCAACAGACAGAGCACTGCTGCCCTCTTGGGAGGGAATAGCAACACTGTCTTGTTAAAACTTAGATCCAATATAAACAATAGGGATATTGTGAGGATATTGTTTCAGGACCCTATTGTCTGATCTTACCCAGAATTTAATACTTTGTTCGTTGGGTGATACCTTATCTCACTCTCTTAAAAACAAAACTAAACTAAACAACCATCGAGATTTGTCTCACCAGCGAATGGTGTGGCAGCCGGTCAGCCCGTAATGACACCTACAATCCAACCTGCCTAAAGGATGTTAAGCTTAATTAAAGCTGCAAGCAGCATGTGACGGCCCCTCGCCCCCCGGCCGTCCCTGTCCCCAGCAATTTGCTCTGGACTCGGCCGAGCACCGCTGCTTGGTCCACGGCCCCAACCGAGCGCAGTGTGGGACTTTTTTCTGTTATGCAGGCAGGACACAACGTAACTGCAATCACTGCTTGAAAGTGGAAATCAGGCATTGAATCAAGTTCATCTGTGTGCTACATGTATAAAAGTAAAAAACAATGTTCCCTTATTTATTTCCAAGCAGAGACTTTGTGACCTTTGGCCCCTGTAACCTGTGACCTCTGCCTGTCATCCTGCCTTACTGTGTCTGACTGTGTCTTCTGTACACTTGAAGTAGTTGAAGTAGTTGTTGTGTGGTGGGACTGATGCTACAACTCCTCTGGGCTCATCCTGTGGGCACTTATCAAAATGTTTTATTGTGTTTTCCTGTGATTAACAACAAAGATTCTCTCAAACATTTGTAGGTTTATAGCAACTGATGGTGTTACTGGCAGCAATGCAGCCTGTTAATGACTTGTTAATGACATTATTGGTCAGACTCGTTCATCCACATGATACAGACTCTTCCTATAAAACTTTGTTGTGTCTATTTTGTTGTGTAATTATTGTGAAGGTGTGAGTAAAATAATGAGGATTGACCATCAGACAGAGATGTGTGTCTTAGCAACAACAGATGACATTGGAACTGCAGGATTCCTTTCATCATCTTTTTAGAACATAACACACCTTCTACTGGACATTTGAAAGTCAACAAACTCCAGTCACTAGTATCATTTCTGAAGAGTCACCTGTGTGCTGAAGACCTCTGACATCCTGACGAGCCAAAACTCACAAAAAATGAAGAAAGCCACCGAGCGAACCTTGATCATGGACAATGTGAGATTTGAACACTTTGTTTTCTGTGTATTTTACTGTAGACATTTACAAAAGCCCCAAAGTTCACTAATGTGTTGTCAACATGGGACACAAAATATATTGATGTGGAAACAGGTAAACTGGAGGGAAAACAGGAGGCTGTTCAGGCCGACACATGTCAGTTACATACAATGTAGAACCAGGTCATTGGTTTATTGTAATGATGCAGTGAACACGACAAACTCAGCAACATGTGCACAACAGGTTCACACAACCACTGTCAACTTCAAGTATTTGATTGATATCACATATGTGACCTCATATTTTCATAAATGTGGACATGAACCTGTTCTTATAAAAAAGTTGTTTTTTTTTTAAATGTAGGAAACAATGAAAGTCTTTCCACATTATTCAATGGTACAAACAACATAAACTTAAAGTATGTGTGACATTGTGTTTGATAAATTAGTGGTAAAATTATGATTTCAAGTAATTAATTGAACATTTTTAGCATGGAATTTGAAACTGTCTGAAGATAAATGGAAAAAATTGTTTTATACAGCACATTTACCATCAGAGCTTAGGTCTCCAAAGCACTGTACAAGTTATATTTGCCTCTCATTCTCACACACACACACACACACACCCACACACACCAGTATCTACAGAGCTACCGTGCTAGGTGCTAGCTAACATGGGAAGCAACTAGGATTCAGTGTCCAACATGTGTCCATGAGCCTGTTTTCATAAAACATAATCAGTTTAGGTGA
>OOFC01011010.1:0-15052 GCA_900323345.1 Pseudochromis fuscus
AGCCGGGCAGAACACCAAGGAGTAAAACTGGGTTTTAAGATTAGATTTAAAACTGGACAGTGAAGGGGCCTGTCTGAGAGGCAGCTATTCCAAAGCTTTGGAGCTGCAACAGAGAAGGCTCTGTCCCCTCTGAGTCTCCTCTTTGCTCTCGGTACCTCCAGGAGCAGCTGGTCTGCTGACCTGAGAGACCGAGCAGGACAGTAAGGGTGAAGCAACTCAGCGAGGTAAGGCGGGGCCAGACCATGTAGTGATTTAAAAACCAATAAAAGGATTTTAAAATACACTCTAAAATGCACGGGTAGCCAGTGGAGAGAGGCCAGAACAGGAGTAATGTGGTCCCTTTTCCTAGTTCCAGTTAAAAGGCGTGCAGCGGCGTTTTGCACCAGCTGCAGCCGAGACAAAGAAGACTGGCTGACTCCAATGTACAGTGCATTACAATAATCAAGGCGTGACGTAATAAAAGCGTGGATCACAGTTTCAAACTGCTGCCTTGAGAGCACAGGTCTCACCTTGGAAAGCCGCCTTAAATGAAAAAAGCTGGACTTCACTATGTAGTGAATTTGCTACGGGTTGACTGTGCTTCAGAGAACTGCACTTTTATCAAGCGCTGCAGCAAAATTACACAAAAACAACAACATGTAATGTTTCTTGTTCTAGTTAACTTTGACTCACTCGCAGCATCCTGTGCTCACCGTGGCTGCACTCATCATCACACACAGAACTACAAAACAAAATCCCCGCTTCCTCATACGTCACTCAGGGATTACCCACAAGTCACCTTCTTAAAGGCACAGGCTTGTAACCATAGACTGTATGTAACGCAGGTAAAGCGAACGAGACGTGGGATGCTGGGTGTAAGTTGTAGCGTTCATAGTGCAAACTAGCGGCGGATGGCATATCTGCTAGCTCGTAACTCGGATTTTTCTGTCACCTCAAAGCTAAAAATCAATCCTGCGATGCTTCATATCCCGGAAAACTCGTAAGTAGGAGCACTCGTATGCCAAGATACCGTCTTCAAAATGTTTATGTTGCATGCAGAAAATAAATAATTTTTGTTGCACCACTTCATTGATTTCATGAATGCCACACACTAAAGTTTTTTTTAATACTTAGAATTGAGATAAAAAAAAAAAATACATAGCATGGGTCTTCTCCTAATGTGACTTAGATGTTGTCCTCAAATTAAACTCAAATCCACTTCAGACCATTTCACTGTTATTACTCCTGTCTCCCAGTCAGCTGGATTAAGGAGAGAGAGGCAGGCAGGTCATGTTGTCGGGCATAGACGGGCAAAAAAAGTGCTTTGTTGAGGGATTAGAATGAGCATCAATGTTTTCTGGTTTAGAAGCACATATACACACTAAATGCACGCACTCTTGTAACCACAGGACTCAAAAGCACATCTGGTTCCACAGCTGTACTCACTTAAGGCCACTGTCCCTGCTCTGCTGGTGTGTATGCCTGTGTGTGCCTGTGTATTCATCCCTTATATCCACGCCTAAATCATAAGTGGATGGAGGGTGAACTGTTTTTGGTTGGTCCAGTTCAGCTCAGGAAAGTGGGTCACCGTGTGTGTGTGTGTTCTAGTCACCAGCAAAGTGTCTGGTTCAGATCAACTGAAAGTCAAAACCGTCCGTGTTTATAAAGTGAAACATATACAATCCCACATCAGACATGAAAATAAAGCCAAAGAAGGACATGTTTGTGGATAGATTCACTCCCTGAGGACCTCTTACTGGCAACTTGAGATTTATTGGGATTGCTTTCATCTGTCCTTTTTTTGGTCAATCTGAAGCTATTATCTGAAGTGCAGAGTACTTCACTGTGTGAGTTTTTTCTGGATATAAATATCATGCATGCACTTAAAATGTTTATATTAGTAGACCCATTGATGTATCTGCCAAGATGTGGCTGTAAATCAAACAGCTGTCAGCAGCTTCTGCTCTACATAGGGTTTAAACTAATGCACATTTACTAAGGCTGGGATCGTTTACAGCTGGAGCACAGTGACACTAAAAAAGTAAAGCTCTCTATGATCCTGATCTGCAGGAGTATTTTCCTTATTAATGCATAAGTTACCATAAAGTTGTCCAGTTCTCCAGAAAATGAAGCCAAATGTTTCACCTAAAAAGCATCAGTTTCTCTGCTTAGTCTCACAAACAGACCAGGTTTGTTGTATGATTCACTTTTCTACAACTGATACATTCACTGTATATTACTGTTGTTAGTATTAGGCATATTTATTATTTCAAAAATATTCATGAAACAACATTACTTTCTTTATTGAATGCAAGTCCCAGAGTTTGTGTGATATCCAGTCATCAGCATACATTAGAGAGGTCTTAAGTGATGTCACAATTAGGTTTGTGGTGCATTTAGGTGGAAATGGTTCTCCTCCAACATACATCATGTCTTTACATCATTTAATGTTTTCAACTGGTGACTTTTTGAGTGCTATGCAAAAACAAAAGAAAAAATACTGCTACATGTGCTGAATATAGTAATAAGAATATTATTTCCTCAAAAGTACAAACATCAGTTTTAAGAGTTTGAGCCTTTTAGTGTAGAAATAATTAGTTCATTGTTCTGGCAAAATATTCCAGATTGAAGGTCCACTGATTTCTTTTTTCAGAGTTTTACAAAGTCATCATCATCAGTTGGAGTTTGCTAGTTGCCATGGAGATTAAAAAAACAAACAAACAAACAAACCTGTTGTGACACGTGACGTGCTTCTTTGCCCACTGAGCCAGTACAGGGCTCATGGCGAGGGGCGGGCTGCACCCTGGACAGAGTGATCACAGAGACACACAACCATGCTTATTCACACTCACAGCCATAGCCAATCAGAATCATCAATTACTGTGACAAGCATGTGTTTCCAGGGTACCCAGAGAAAACCCACACAGGCACAGAGAGAACATGTAAACTCTGCTCAGACAGGCTTCAGCCAAAGTTCAAAGCACTGCACCACTGTGCTGCCCATACATGCAAGCTTAATAATTATAACTAGCACTAATTATAACAGAATTTTATTTCCAGTCTTGCACATGCCTCTGTCCATTTAATCATTTTAGTTGTTCAACAGAGGTTCAATAACAAAATATTTGACATGTTAATGAATAATGACAACTGTCAACTGCAGCTCTCTATATTTCACATTGTATTGGACACTGTACCAGTGGATGGCACACTGGGATGTTCAAAGCAAGATGTACATAAAGTATCTGTCAGAACTACTGTTGTTTTACTACTTATATCAGGGCAGTCCTGGTCATCATCAAGCTCTGCAGAAGCCTGATAATGATCCTGGTCATTTGAATCAGGTGTGTTGGAAGAGGGACACATCTAAAACATGCAGGATAGTTTCCCTCGAGGACCAGGATTGTCCACCCCTGACTTATATGTACTGGGGAAAACACCCACATTGTTTCAATTAGACACAAAGACTCCCAGCCCTATTGTTGCCAGTTGTATTGTCTAAACCCTTTAATGCCGAACATTATCAAAAGAAAATCAAGTTCATCTGAATATGGGAGAGTTTTAGAGCGTACTGATTTATCTATTGTTTCTCATGCCTTTCCAGTTGACAAAAACAAGTGATACACTTGTGGATATAATCAGTTTAACTAATCCCATCACTTGGTAATTGTCACCCTACAACCAGTAATTAGTCTGTAATTAGTGCACTTATCAGATCAAATGGTGGAGAATCATTGCTCAGCAATCTGTCCTCAAAGGAATAGATTTCTGCTCACAGGTAGC
Organism: Pseudochromis fuscus; assembly: GCA_900323345.1. Classification (NCBI taxonomy): domain Eukaryota; kingdom Metazoa; phylum Chordata; class Actinopteri; family Pseudochromidae; genus Pseudochromis; species Pseudochromis fuscus. Next base: position 3,763 of record OOFC01011010.1, read on the forward strand.
TAGCTATCCTGTAATAACCAAATCCCACAACACTGCAGAAGTAGGCCTCCGGTAACCACGGCAGCTGGTGTTGCCACGGCAGCGACATGTGACAGATGTGAGCCGCATACATATCTCCATCAGTGTTAATGGGCTCCTTATAGTTGTGTGCGTGAGGATGAGAGGCAGAAAGAAGGTGACAATATATGGAGTTCATGGGAATAATAGCACATGTTGGTGTGTGTTTTCAGCAAGAGGTGTGTGTGTGTGTGTGTGTGTGTGTGAGAGAGAGAGAGAGAGAGAGAGAGGGCAGGAGAGCGATCATGCGCTTCTGATGCCTTTCAGGTGTGAAAGACATTACCATATAAAGAGGTGGCTTCATCAATAAGTGTAAGATGGTGTGGATGGATGGATAAGTGTGTGAGAGGGAGGGATGCTGATGCAGGAGAAACCCAAGAGCTTTTACTGCATACATCTTCTAGTATTACTCACTTTTCCTCTATTTCAAATCAGAACTCAATATTTATTTGAACTATTAAATTAATACTAACAAATTATGTATTATGTAATTATTGTTAAGCAGTTTAATAAATTAGAAATTTGTAATGAACTAAACTATCATTTAATTACTGCTTCATCTTTTAAAAATTAACTGAAAACCTAAAATACCCTTTTACCACTGTCCTGTGACAAACAGCCTACATGTCCAGAGTTTATGGAGAAAATCATACTGAACCAAATTCCTCCAAACAGGTCAAACACTTAGTAAAATAAACAGATGACTTGATGAACTCTTTTAGATTGATCAATATCTATATATGAAAATGACATTTTTGAACAACAGAGATCAATGATGGTTTTTGACTCCATCTAAAGATGAAGTCTCTTCAAGAAAAGTTAGTTCGACTTTAAACTCAGTGTTGTATTTTAAAATGTGTGTTAAAGAGCGTGAGAAGGCTTTAAAAAGATTTCTGACCATCTCCATCTCACTAGGACCATCGGCAGTCTTTTTAAGTGGATGGATGCTGTCAGTCAGACCAGGTCTAATGTCATGAAGCACACTGTGGTCCATGGTTCACTGTCAGCTTTAAGAAAAACCTGGAACCTGCATAAATGTGCTGCTGAAGATCCTGCAGGATTGGAGATAAAGTGGTATCACCCAGTACCAGCAAAGCCAACTCAGTTTTTATTGTTTTCCTACTTTCATATCCTCTTTATCTCACCTTCTGTATCACTGTAGTCTGTCATATTCTTCATTTTGCATACCTACAGATGTTTACATGCAAGATACTACTCTCTCCACCCTCACACTGGACATAATGTTTTCTTTAATCTCAACCACCACAACTAAATTCCTAATCTCAATCCCTGCCCAAACCCTAACCTACATCTAGATCTAATCTCAACTCTAAATCCAAGTGAGCACATCTCATCTTGATGCAGAAATGGCCTTTCACTCTTGGTTTTGAACTAAGATTGACCACGCAAACATAGTCCTCAGTCACTCACACTGTTTTCACTAAATTAGGCTCTAGAGAGAGAAGAAAAGGAGAGAAAAAACATTTAAATTCAGAGGAGGAACAGGGGAGAAAATGAGGAGGAAAAAAAAGAGGATCGTTTTCTCTAATTGTGCTATCATTGTCATTACTGTCACTGACCCAGAGCGGACACACTTAATTAGACTAACTAGCCCAGCCAATAGGCTGCCACAGTCAGCACACTGTCTCTGTGTGTAACCTGTCTATAAGGAGCCAGACAAACCACAAAAACCTTTGGCAGTTGACAGCAGATGATGAATTTAAGCTGCCAATGTGCATTAATTAGGAAACGGTCAACAAAAACGCACACTATTAAACCCAGCAGATGATGTGCAATGCATCTCATTCCCTTTTTGACTTTTGAACTACAGCCACAGAGTTTTAAAAGAAATCAGGAAATGTGGCTATTTCTTATGTGCCAAGTTTGTTTGGTTACTTTATCTTAGCGAGGACTCCAGTTAGATCACAGACATGAGAGGGGGCATCCTGGGGGTTGAATGATCTTGATATTGGCAGCAGACATTGACTGTCATTCAAAAGATTGCACTTCATCAGTTGTAGTTCACTTATTAAAGCAGAGACAAAGAGGCAGCTTTAAATTCAGGGGAAGTCTGTGTTCACAAACCACCCCAGCACACTGACAACAAAATGCAGTAACAGGCAAATCAAATGCATGAGTGCACACACACTGCCACACAGCAGCTCGTTCAGATATTCACAAAATTATACCAACATGCACACACCAAGGTAGCCTGAGGTTTATATGAAAACACACACACAAGTAAACACACACTGGCTTGTGTGTGTGTGCGTTACAGAGAACACTGGTGGATGGTGGTGAAAGTGGCAACACCTGCTGCCATGAGGTCCGCAGCTACCATGGCAACTGCCTCTCCATCACCTCCACTATACAGAAATATGTTGAGAACACTGTACAGTAGTTATACAGCTGTCTCTTCTGTCTGTCTGGTCCTGTCTACCTTTTTATATTTGGTGTCTATTTGAAATTATACACCATATTTTCTGGACTATAAGCCGCTACTTTTTTCCGACGCTTTGAACTTAAACACCGGTGTGGCTCATGTATCAGCGGCACGAAGCTCGTTGGCTTTTTACAAGCTATCAAGCTCCGTGCTGCCGATACATTTAGCGTTGTCACATCAGACCCGGTCAGAGTGGACCACATGAAACTGTTTGAATGAATTCAATTGCGGCTTATAGACAGGTGCGCTCAATAGTCCAGAAAATACGGTATGTGCCACAACCTGTGACCATGTCAATGTGGCAGAACTTGAATATGAATATATATGTTGATGTGTGTCTGTGTGTTTGGCAGACTATGACTGTTTGGACACTGTGTTTCTCACACTTCTGAAAGTTTTTGGTTCCACCATCCAGAGCCAAGACAGAAAGTAAAAATGTCCCAGTGTTCCAGCAGCAGGTGCCAGCCCCAGCTCTCTCTGACACTGTGAAGTCTCGCCTGCTGAACGGTTTATTTGAAGACCTGCTAACCACACTTCTAACATTAGCCAACCTGCTGTCAGAAGCTGATATATCACACAGACGCATGCACATTCACTCATGCAAATGCACACACAAACCGTCACAGGCTAGCACATAGTCACACATAACACATCTATCTTCAGCATCTCCCGCTTGAAAAATCTTGTGACAGCCTGAGGTGTGAGTGACAGTGATGACGTGTTTGTGAGCATGTCTGTGCTTTATTTTAGTGAAAACCAATTGAAGTTTTCAACTTTCTATTTATGACAAAAAAAAAACCCATTATAATCTAAATTTCCATTTATAAGTACCTGTTATATGACGTATATGATGTTTATGTTCTATGTAAAGAGTCAGGTTTCTGAATGTATTTGCACACGAACAGCGTAGCATGAAGTCATCATGATACTTATGAAACTAGAGACGCTTTTAGTTGCAACCAGGGGAAATAGGATCAATTTGTTTCCTGTCAACACACACTTGTAATATATATCCACAGCCTCCTGAAGTCTTGTTGCTGTGCAGTGCTTGCATTGGATAGCAGTTCTATTTGTGGAGTATGAGCTCACTAATGTTTGATGTCGTGAACAACAGTTGCTGTGCTGTTATAGCTGTCAGAGATCACACACTGACATTTTGGGTCTAACAGACACAACAAGAAGTGTAGCCTCCTGGTTCTGAGCTCATTTTTTAAATTCTGTTCAAAGCTTTTCAAAAGAAATGTTCAAGCTATTCTCCAAGTATTGTAGATTTCGCTCTAAAAGACACCTCAGCTATATAGACGGTAACTGTCCAATTGTCTCATGTAAATGTAGAGAACAGTGAGGAGGAGTGGGACGTAGAGAGGAGAACAGATGAGTGTATTGGACAGATACAGAGATACAGGTCAATAGCATATAGAGTGCTTACTGTGGCAACAGACCTGCCTTTTAGGGTCAAAACTAGAGCCAGGGTTCTGCTAGTCAGTCGTGCATGTTTTACAAGTACAGTGATGGCATTCCTGTTCTTTACACTGCACTGCTGCGCTGCAAAATGACTGTGTGTGTACATTCCTAGATTAACTATATAGGTTAAGAGGCTGACTAATGCCAAAGATAGGATAATAAAAGACCTCTGTGTGTGTGTGTGTGTTTGTGTATTTTAAGCAGCACTGTGAGTCTATTGTGTCAGAACATTGTAAAGGGCAGGAGGTGAAACGAGAACAAGGATGACATTTAAGCTGCAGTTTCCAGTCTGGCTCCGTGGCAGATTTTACAGGAGTGGTTGTGTATCAGTTACTGTATTTTTTAAAAAGGCTTGTCCCCCCCCTAATGGGGACTCCGATATGATCCAACAGACTCTTAAACCTCATACTAAGTAGTTAAATAGTCCTCTGCCAGGCTCTCGATCTTTCCATTTGTCATTCCTACTGACTAATAGACATCAATGTCCTTCACTCTTTTCTAATACAAATCATCCACCTCAGGGTTTATCCTCACAGCATTCCTCTATCCACCTCATCAAAAAGACTGAGGGGGCAGAGGATAAAACAGAGAGAGGGGAGAAAGGATGAAACCAGTTGTAATGGAAGTTTAAAGAAAGGAAGAGGGAATAATTCATATAGACTGCACAAAAACACAGTTTGTGTGCATGCACCTGTGTGTGTGTAGGTGTGTGTAGGTGTGTGCATGTGTGTGTGTGTGTGTGTGTGTGTGTGTGTGTGTGTGTGTGTGTGTGTGTGTGTGTGTGTGTGTGAGAGAGAAAGAGGGAGAGAGCTTCAGAGCCAATACTTCCTCCTGAGTCTTTATCCAGATGTGCACACGGAGAGCTCATTTAGGGTGAAGTAACCGAGTTTCTGCTGAGATCACTCAGCTCTGACCAACACACACAGACAGACAAACCACAGAAATATCCCAGCCAGCTGAAAACAGGTAACACACACTTACCATGTCCATGATCAGATGTCCACATGCGTTGCACTTGTCAGCAGACTGCTGGAAACCAGAGTACTACAACAGAGAAGACGACAGTCACATCACTGCTTTTTGCTCTTTACTGAACGACTGAAATCAGTGGGTGATTCTTTTTCAGCACCATCGAAACTTGTCTATGAGGCTTGGCATTTGTAATTCAAACTATAACTGCCTAAAGGAACTTCCATTCCTCTCTCTGACAACAGCTTTTACACTTCAGGACAGTGAACATCTTCCTGAGAGGGTCAACAGAAGATAATATAATTTGGTTTGAATTTATCTACCTTAAATACACATCCAGTATTTGAGTCATCCAGCTCACCTTTATTAGGTGTTATGCATGACCACATGAGCGAGGAGAGGCCACATTAACTGGTCAGGCGCACATCATTAACAGTCCATACATGGACCAAAGCCAAGGGAAATTTAATTCAGTATAAATTTGGATTTTAATTGAGCGGCTAAGAGCTTTTGGTGGAAGGGCAATTAGATGAGGTTTTATAAAGCAGACAGGACTCCTGGGGTAAACACTCACACACACACACATACACACACATCTGCTGAGAGTGTGAGTAAGGATGAGTTGGGAAAATACTTTGATATAAAAACACAACATGAAACTAACTGTGCTGGAAATTATTCACTAATTTTACCTGAAAGTTTCACTCAGGTTGTATTTGATATATGGTGGTATGAATGGCCTGGTCGCCCTCTCAACCCTATTACCACAGCAAAGCAGCTTCTCTAGTTACAGACCTCCTTCTAGACCCACATGAAGGAGGCGACTGACATGAATCAGCTGCATCAGATGCCAGAAACTGGGTCACAAGGTCAAAGTCTCTGACTAATATTTTGTATTTAAGTTAAAGGCTGACAGAAAATAGACTGCCCACATTTTGGTGAAAGGGACACCCAACAAACAGCAGTTTAAAGGAAATATATTAACATGTTGTGAATCCACAATGTGGAGAATTCAATGCAGTCATTTGAAGTATGAAAAAGGAGCCATCTGGTATCTGTCTCAACCTAATGCATTTTTGATTCACAATAAAGGTTAAGCAGAGCGGATACCGCAGTTGAGGTACACTAAATATTGACTGTGTATTGACCACTCACCAGGAAGTCCTCTTCACAGAAAACCTTCCCCCCGACATAGTAGAAAGCCTTCCCTCTCAGTCTTCGACCTGCACAAACAGACACACACACAAAGGTCTATTTGTATCACTTCATGTCCACAGGGGTTCACACCTGAGATGCTCTGTCAGAGAGAATAAGACATAAAGCAGACTAGAAAAGGCAAGTGACAGAATGTTAAAACATCATAGTGGAAAATCTTGTATGAGCCGAGAGCGCGATCTCAGAAAATAGTTACAGCACTAATGCATGAAGAGCGCGGTGATTAATTACAGTCATTCCAAGGTTAATGGGCCCTCTTGCAATATTCATTATATCCTGCTGAATCCCGAGCAGATATATCTAATACACTGATCTATGGTGTACTGGTGTCTTAATATAATATAGCAGGGACACAGGGAACACATCTGGATCAAACACATGTGAGGAATAATGCTATTAAATCCAATTACTAGACAGGTGCAACAGATTAAACACTCTGCTCTATTGAATTTCATGGTAACTGCAGGCCAAGGCCTACAATGACCTGCTATTCTTCTTCTTTGTTCCTTTCCAGTGTCTTTCCACATGCTGGGTATGCTTCCTGTCTGTCTGTGTACGGTCTGGATCTGACACACACACACACACACACACACACACACAGCAAACCTTCTTTCTCACTTCACACAGCTATTCTTGCTCAGGTCCCACAGGAAGAGGGAACATTCCTCACATTTTCTAAGTGGGGAGGTGAGGGAGGGGACAGCAGGGGAGAGGAGGGGTTAACCTTAGTGACCAGCAGCCTTCTTTATCTCTCAGGCTCCATCTCATGCTCTGTTTACCTGATTATTTGTATCCAGATTACACTCTGGCAGCAAGAGAGAGGGAGTCTGATGATAGAAAGATGATAGATTACACTTAATCCCGAAAATACAGATCAACCGACTTATATATCAACGTAATCAACCTACAAAGTGAAGAAAATGACTATTTAATCTTATAATGGATGAGAAGAGCTGAAACCAATGGGCTGTTTCTCTACTGAGTCGCTCACCTCTATCTTTAAATCACTAGGCGATTAAGCGAAAGACATAATTTTGAGTGTTTGTAGGCGTCAAAAAAGGCGTAAAATTAAGTGTTTTCTCCGCAATGAGCTTGAATTATATTATGTAGAAGAGAAAAGAAAAGAAAAAAACCTCGTGATTATCCTTTTCCAATCACTGGCACATTAAACTGCCTGATCCAGTTATTCACAATTACATTACTGTAATAGAATAAGAATGCAGAAACCAAGGTCTGGCCAAGGCTCGCACAAAAACCACCTTAAGAAGAGACAAACCACGCCGATCAGGCCGAGGTGTGGAACCAGCCTTGGGTAATTACTGACAGACAGTCCTGGAGCTGTGTCCCTAAAGGAAGGAGGGAATGATGGAGGGAATGAAAGTGAGTTATGCACCATTCCTCTTCCTCACACTTGTGTCTTTTTTCCCAGAGAGTCAGAGAGGGAAGGCCCCGAGCTTTGCAGAAAGATAAGAGCTTAATTAAAGTCAGGAGTCAGGACTGATGGTTTCAAAAGCACCAGAAAGAACTATTGCACTTTCATAAAAATGTAAAATACCTGAGGGACAGAACAAAACACAAAGCCATTTTCTAATTAAACCATTCTATGAATTCCCCTATGTAATCCCATTCAGAAACCAAGCAATTCACAATGACCCTGCAACGACTTCCTAATCCAGCTTTAACCCCATTTTTTCCCTGTAAGTAAATTACTCAAGTGAGAAATTTCAGCAGAAGAGCTTCTTTGTAATAACAACTTTAATTTTGTAGATTGTTTACTCTGAGATTCTCTCTGCTAAAGACACTGATGTATGTTTAATAGATAAAGAAAAACTTTGCTTTTCAATAATTCATTCTGGTAGTCTGAATACATTCCTCTGACAGTGAGTAGCACCTGGGATGTTTGGTCAAGGCACGGACAATCTACCCACCAGATGTTAGCATACCAATGAAAACAGGACCAATCAGGAGCCTTGCTTGAACTCCCTAAAGCCTGACTGGGATAAGAGGCTGATTTAAAGAAAACACAACAAGTGTGTTATTGCTTTCACTGCTGGGCTGTTTGGTCAATTCAGTTAAATACATTTACATCAAAAAACTCCACAACAACAAAAAAATCACTTAGAGGATGACACGTTTAATTGTGATGTCAGCATGCTCTTCATTAAATAACTGTGATGGAAAAAGATGGTCATTTGCCATTTTCAGAGATTATGTGGGTGGTCAAAGTTGCTCTCAGTCTTCAACTCGACTGGCTTCTGCCTTTAGATGTTTGTAAACAGCAAATCATTAACCTAGAGGGCCCAGAGGGGAAGCCGCCCCCACCCCCCCATCGATGCACTGAAGCTCAGACATGCAGCCTGATCTCTCCTGACCATAAGGAATGTTCTCCTGTGTCTCAGTCACCTTGGGACAACTGTTGGCCCTGGGAGGAGGTTTGTGGTCATACAGACTTGTTATGCAACTCTACAAGTACAACAGTTGCCTTGACATAAACATTGTGTATGTGTAACAGAATCATTTATCTGCTTGACGTTGATGTGTGAGCACGCCCCTGCATGCTGGCTGCATGTGGTGGGTGGTGCGCTCCGTACCGTTGAATGGCCTCCCTGTCCCACCCTGTATTCCCCGTCTCTGTTCGTCCAACTGACATAACAGCACCTACTGTCCTCCTGGACCTACACCTACAGAGGGCCCCTATGCCTGCATTCCTCCCCCCAGATGAGATGCTTTTCCCTGGGGCCACTCACAGCGAGCACAACCCTAATGCCCTCACATGGAGTAAGCTATGAGAGGTATGTGGTGTGTAAACCCTCTCCCTCCACTTTAGACATCAGCTTCACTTTGAGCCTCAATATGTCTCCTCTTCTTTTATCTCCTTTCACACACACATACACAAGACAAATGGTAAAAGAAAAGAGAGATGTTAATCACACATTTGAGTGCGTAAGCAGCGAGGTCAGAGGTGCTGCAGCACAATAAGCCTTTAGAGCAGGGGTCACCATAGTGCCACAAATGCTCCACATACCCTCGATCTGATAATTGGGAAAGGGATTTTAATTGGTGGGATGGCCAAGTTGTTCAGGGAGGGAAATGCACTGCCATCCAGGCATGAAGCCACATACATCGGACAGTGCAGGCAGGGTCATGAACCTCAGCTGAAGCCTGGCAGGGCTTAATTGGTCAGGCAAGCTGTCTAAATGTACCCAAAAACAAACCCAAAACAGTGGCTAGTGCAGCACTGAATGACTGGAGCACTAAAACATACAACACAGGTCACAGGCAGCAAAACAGATCTACACATCACAAGGGTCTTTCAAATCATGAAAACTTTAAGCAATTTGACCTACTTTAATTTTCAATGTCAGAATAACATCTTAGTGAACTTGTAAAGGTTAGCTGTTCCAGTATGTGCAATTTATTACCTCTGCCAAGGAGCTTATGTTTTCACCTGCATTTAGCAACATCACAGAAAAACTACTGAACAAATATTTAAATTATTTTGAAAGAGAGAGATCTGGTATTACCAAAGGAACAAATTAACACAAAGAAAAAAATCCTCTTATGTTTTAACGGTGACATGTTTTAACAAGACAGTGATGCTATTTTACCACAAGAGGGCAACAGTGTTCAGTCTGTGGCATCAGTACAGCTGGATTATGCCCTGGTGGAGGTCTGCGCTCAGAGTGTTTTCTACTATACACTATCTTGTGATGTAAACAAAACAGTCCCGTAGCTAAGCATTTAAATATGTTCATGCTTCCTTATAAGTGCCACAAGCTGTATATCATTTTTCAAGCAGGACTGTAGTTTTATTAGTCTGGGATTTTTACTCTCAAGTTCTGCATAAGACTTGGAAACACTCTGGGTATTAATCTAAACGTTTTTGGGGTTTTTTTACTGACTAAATTAGGCAGAAAAAAAAGTCTGTGTGTCTTTGTGTGGGCTGCAGGAGTGACTGGCACACCCAGAAACCAAACACCAGCAGTACGGGACAGTAATTCCTAAATAATTGTGTGTTTTTGCTTGGGGCAGACAATGACTGAAGAAGAAGGTGCCACTTTCATTCAAGAATACAGGGTCTTTGGCAGCCTATTAGTCAGGCGGTGACATGAGCTTTATATGTGGAGAAAAGTGTGTGTGTGTACTTACTACAGGCACTACAGGTGAAGCAGCTGTCATGATAGAGACTCCCCATAGCCTGGCAGGCCTGGCTGGCTCCATACACTGCCTTATTACACTTCACACAGACTCCTGGAACACAACACAGCATGTCAGCAAATCAGAAAAGAGCACACAATGAATCAGTCATTCATACAGTACAGTACAACTCATGAAATCACACCACATCGACATTTATGAAACTAATTTTAAACAGAAAAAAAACAAGTTTAATTTAATATAAACACACTAGGTTATACTATAAGTTTACAGAGACAGAGAAAATAACACCTTCAGAAAAGCCAGGAAGTTGGTTTAGCACGCTGTAACACTGAAAGAGGAAATATATCCCTATTTGCTTATTTGACTTGGCTGGGAGGCCGGGAGTCCTGTTAATAAAGAAGTTGATAAAAATCAAAGTGTTCCTACTCTCACACCACACACAGTTAATGTGGCTTGATATCAAAACACTGGAGTCTACTTAATACGAATCCACCCACACATCCAAGCCAATGTCGATTTGACCAAATGTGCAGAGAAAATGAAAAATGTCAGGAAGAAAAAAAAAAATAGATGAAAGCAACAAGTTTTCTGCGGGTGGAGAATTCTAGTTCGGGTCGTTCAAAAAGCAAATCACATGAGCGCTTGCAAGGCCAATTACATAATCTCTCTCTTGACTTTGGACAGCTCCTGAGCAACACAAGGTTCCTGTGTGATCAATATGTAACTCGTCTTTTTATATCTAGAGCAGCTTAGGAAGCAATAGCTGACAGGGACATGTTATCTGTCATTATCCAACGTTGCAGTTGTTCTATATCTCTCTGTGGGCTTGCACTGTGTTACATGGCATGACAGGACGACTGACATATGGACTTGCTTGGTTTTCTTTTAGTGTGACAATGTGTGTGTGTGTGTGCCTGGGTATGAGGTTATTTGTGTGTGTATATGTTTTTATAGAAAACCTCCCCGGAGACTGAGCGCTAG